>JAODUH010001827.1:0-12489 GCA_027564835.1 Typhlichthys subterraneus | reverse complement strand
CCCTTACTGAAGCTGCTGCCCCCGCGACCCGACTCCGGATAAGCGGGAGAAGATGGATGGATGGATGGATAAATACTGTGTTAGGAAAATATGATTTTGCCTGTGTATGAATATGCAAAAAGTCTGCCAGAAGTAGTACATGGTACTGTGTGTGCGTGTGTGTGTGCGTGTGTGTGTGTGTGCGTGTCAGAGAGAGAGAGAGATTGAGAGAGAGAGAGAGAGAGATCGAGAGATAGAGAGAGACAGAGATAAAATACACCTTTATTTATTTTATTTCACATATGAATAGCTCAGTGTCTGTGTGCGCGTGCGTGTGTGTGCGTGTCCGTCAGTGCAGTGTAGGAGGAATACACGAAGGGTTGCTGCATGCGCATGCACTTTTACATGTGCACTTATGTGTGTGTGCGTGTGCATGCGTTTGCGTGTGTGCGTGTGTGTGTGTGTGTGTGTGTTTGTGTGTGGAGACAAGCGGGGGCCGTTTGTTTTCCTCAGGGCCCCTGGAGCAATCAGTCCGTCAGCAGAGGTGGAGCCTGGCTAATTTCTCTCCCCCCCTCCTCTCTCTCTCCCAAGATGGATGCTTTGGGTAATAAGGCTAATCAATACACTTCCTCACTCCCCTACAGACATCACCAGCCATTTGTCATCAGGAATGTCACTTGTTCTTATCAGGCATCACCCTCTTGTTCACACGGCAGTACCATGCACTACACACACGCGCACGCACGCACACGCCTGCACACACACACACACACTCCAGGTGATGAATAGACACATGGGTGCTCTCTGACAGATTACACATGCACAGCAGTGTCACAATCTATACAGATAAATTAATCAAAGCATGGCATCACCGTGACAACAGCATCAGCAGCGGCCCCCTTTCCGCTGTAATTTGCCGTGTATGATTACCTCAGGGCCCGGGGACAACAGGCCCTCCTCCCTGTCCCCCACCTACCCTAATTAATTAAGCACATACTCTTGCAGGTGGGGGGGAGGGGGGGGGGGTCTCAGGAGAGCCCTGTGTTACCGGGACTAACCTCCGAAAACATTTTTACTGTCGCATTCTCCTGTCAAGCTGGTGATGTGTCTCCTGCCCGTTTCAGGTTATGGCTTGGCCAATCTGTGATGTGTGTTATGCCAAGAAATAACCTGTTCCAGATACGTAAGCAAGTCTACATTTAGCTTCATCCTTTGGGACCCCTGATAATACAGGACTGTGTGGGAATGTCCAATGTGTTGTTTAGGGACACATACTGTACATACATAAATATTGTGATTTCCTGGTCATGAAGTAAGTCTGTTTCCCAAATAAGGCATTAGATTGATGCTGTACCATGTGATATCTTCCCCTGATGATTCAGGCACTTGATGGATGACTAATTCAACAGCAGCTGTCTTAGCCTTGGTGAATGCAATAGTTACCTTTAATAATAATAATCTTTATTTTCTCAGATTCTGAGTTGGAGAAATGTTTTTACACATTTAAGTTATTTGTGAATCATAGCTTAGTGGCTATGACTTTGCTGTTATGGGCAGTGTTCGCCACTTTGTTTATATTCCTATTTACGGAGTCAGGGATTTGTAGAAGTACCAGATTGTTTACACACAGAGAACAGTAAGCTAGCGAAATGCGAGGAGATATTTGGTGAATTCGACAATATGTGTATTATCTTACAGTTAGCTTGCAATAGCTGACTATACCTTTAACTGGTTAATTAATTAAGACAATAATTAAGGAACACTTACAGTAGGGGCACAAAGATGTTGGACATGAAACTATGACTTTGCAGTCAAGAGTCAAACATAACTCTCATCTCATTCCCTATATTTCTGTTACTGTAACATATTAATACAGTCATTTTATTGGGTCAGCTTGTTTAGTAGTGAGTAAGCATAGCATTAGTTCTTGGATGTTCTTGGATGCCATGGAAGTGTGTCTGCTCCCAGCCAACAGTTTACAGCGAGCCACCACTCAGCTGATCACTACACCCAGCTGACTCACCCTAACCTCTTCATTGGCCCTTAGAATGAAAGAGCTTTTATTTAAATAATTCCGGGCTATTTTCTCTCTCTCTCTGAGTTCATTTCACCCACCACCTCCCTTTCTCCTCCTCCTTTTCTGTTGCAGTGTTTTGCTTGTCCTTTATGATGTACCATTTACAGTGCAGCATTGTGAGGATAGGTTTCACTAGTTGCTCAGCCTTATCTTGCGTATTATGCATGTACTGTTTTATCTCAGTTGTTGGTTGCTTGTCTCATGTTTACATCATGATGGCTGTATGAACGTCTGTCTGCTGCTGGCCTGTTCAGAGGGGTTAAAGCATTGTTAGATACTCACATATCTGCATACTGTATGACGAGGAGGTGCCCATACTAAGCCCTTTTGCCAACGATAACTGTTTCTTCTTTATGCTTTAAATAATTGATTATGCCAGACAGGAGTGGCTTAACTGAAAGTAAGTCATGACTCTTTTATATCCTTGAACAAAAGCCCAACTGTGGCCTTCCAATCATGCATTTTTATAGGATTTTTATATAGCTGTCAACACAACAATCACAATATAAAACAACAATATAGCTATAACTATCTTCCAGGGCTGGGACTGAAGCAGGGTGTGCACACGTGTGACTTCTGAGAGGCAAAAAACGAAACAATGGTTGTTGTCAACAAAAGGGCCTGATGCTTCTGCGACCGAGAGACCGCACCTTTCATCATACATTTGTTCCAAGGTCCTTTTGCCATTGTCCTTTTTGCTGTTCCTCCATGGTTGGTGGAGCCCTGTGGAACACGGTTGGGGCAAAACTGCAAAGCCTCCGATCACTGTGTCCACATGAAACAATACCACTTAGCCTGTATCCTAAAGCAGCAAACATGGTCCTCACACGCAGACCCCAGATGAACACTGTCCCAGACATAAATACATTGTTGGAAGCGGTGCAGGAGAGGGAAAATAAAGTGACGTTCAAAAGCATTTTGGAAATGGGAAAACAGCCCTGGCCTCCCTTTGAAAGGAGCTACTGGCGATGAAAATATGTAATATAAATAAAGCTGTGTGTCCTTTGAAAGGCAAAGCCTTCCTTCCTGGCGTAGGTCCGCTGAGGGAAATGCTCACCCCAGGGCCCTTACTCTTAAATTCCCAAAGACCACTCTGTCATCAGAGTCCCAACTGCTCCTTTCAAACATACGGTGGCTAGACTCACCCCCCTTAATGTACCCCCTCAACCTCACCCCTAACTCCTGGTCACCCCCAACCTCACCCCACAATCCTTTCATCTGTAACTCCCCTACATGAAGCTGTGCTTTGCTAATAGTTTTACCACCCCCTCCATTACAAAACAGGCTCCAATTATTTCACACACCTAGTCATGGAAAGTGGAAGTGATACTTCCCATCTATCTGATGGAACGTTAAAGGACATGTGACATTGGAACCTGGCTGGCGGATGCATGGAAAGATACGACATATGATTTGCTTGATTGGGGTTTGCCATGAGGACGGCTCATTACTGCGTTACCATACTTACATTTAAAGGGTGTAGTATATTTATTGGCCAGAGGGGGCAGAGCGGAATCTCTGTGAGGTCCATCCAGGTACACACACATGCATCTCGATGGTTACAATAAGATGTGTGGTATAGTGTTGTAGTCAAGTCCACCTACAGTAAAGACCAGAATCATCATCAAGACAGAGTGTATCAACACCAGGTCAAGACCAAGACCAGACCAGTGCAAGTAACCCACTGCATGAGACACTTAACTTTAAGATCAAGTGTGGAACCTTCGGCACTTCTTAAATGAATCTTACAGATCCACAGTCCCTACAAACACACAAAAAATACGTGTATGGTGTCCGGGTCTCTGGGACCCGTTTTCAATATTTGCCAAAAGATAATTGGTAGAAATCGTATTTCAGTGTCTTTTGTGGTACTCACATTACTCTCTCATCACTCTCTCGCTGCAAAGTGAAGCCTACCGTGACTACAGCATGGAACAACGTCCTCCATCACACAATAGTGACCACTGGTGTGCACCAAACACACAGAGGGGGCTGGTATACAGGTGTTATGGCGTAGTCAATGCATGCGTCAAGAGCGAGAGAGAGTTATGAGTAACACAATAGAAATCCACTTTGAGCTCCATCGCTGTGACTTGACAGAGAGACTGTTTGGAGGGCACCTCCATTTCTCCTGCATCCGTCGCAATGCTGTGACCCATGCATGCAGATACTGTATGCTGGTGACACTAATCTGATCACTTGCAAATAACAGTGTGGACAGTTTTTAGACAGACTTTAGATCTGATTTGAAAACAATCTGATTTGCCTGCAGTGTGAACATACAGTAGCCTAAAAGTGTTTAATGGGACTGATGTGCTGTGTAGAATGATATGGATACTGTATCGGTTCAATGGTGTTTTCTAGACTGACAAATGTGCTCAGTTGTCTGATGTTGTTTTTTTTACTGTAGATTGGTTAAATATGTTGATACATTTTTCCTTTTTCTTGCATTTTATCACAAAAAAAAAAAACGATAGCACTATTATTTATAAATATGATCAAACAGAGGTAAATGGTAAATATTAACCATATATGTTGTCTTTGTTGCTTATATTTAGGATAAAGTAAACATCAGAAAATATTTGTATATTTATGTTGTGGCTGTATTGATTTTAAAAGCCCAATAATGCTGTGGGTGCACCAGACCTGCGAACATTGGCTGAGTAACCATACAGGGGTTAATCTACATCCATCTCTTTGTCCAAGACCGAGACAAAACCTTAACAAAAAGTGGTCGACTGTGAGTCCCATAAAAAGTAGTTTTGAGACTCTGAGGTTCGAGACCAAAACCAGTCTTGAGTAGTACACTAGTACAGTAGTTTGTGCATGTGCTTGTCCACAACCAATAATAATGTTTCACAAAATGATATATTTCAGCTCTTTTATAGGAGAATTCATGGCTGGTCGCAAAACACTTCTCAAGTGTGCATTGTATACACAACATGCTGTACTGTGTTAAACCCTTGCTAAAAACAAGTATTTTAAATAATTGATTGAATGAAATAATTGAATGAATCTCAAAATATCTCAAAATAATGTATTGTATTTGTAAGGATGTCATTAGAAAATGTAATGTATCGTCAAATTCTTAGCCACACCAGCTTACTAAGATGATACGCACACAACCACAAACAACCACACACATTCACAGTTTCAAATGGCAATACAATGGTGCAGTATATGTGTGTGCACTGTATGTGTGTGCACACTGCACATATGTGTGTGTGTGTGTCTATTAAGGTACTGTATGAACCTAAATCTGCTGGACCATACATCAAATACGGCCTGGGACACCAACTGGGCCCTGCGATGACCCTCAATGGCAGGGTCCCTAATGACATCCAGTATCTAAGCTCAATAGGGCCACACTTTCCACTGAGGGTAGCCCTTTTCCACTCCATATGCTGAGCTGGTGGAGTGTATGGGTCAAGGGGAGGAAGCTGCTGGTCAGATCCAGGAGCAACTGTGGTTAATTACAGCTGACTCCATCTTCTATCATCTCTTCACTGTTTCTTGTCTTGTTGGGCATTTCTTCTGATAAATTTTTTTCCGGGATCTGACTCAGAGGTGGTCTGAACCTCCATTTTAATGGCAAACCACACACTTTAAGTAATAATTCATAGATCTTACAATTGTAGTTGCATAAAATAGAAAATTGAGCATTTGCCAAATGAAACGGCCAGTACGTAATATTAATTTCTTCCAGGTTTACATTCCAGGATATTTATATTTGAGATGCTATCTAAACAAACATGTACAGTACTTACAGTATTAAATCACATGTGCATTCAGCTATAGCGAACAAAGGGAGATGTCACATGTTAACATAGATTAAACAATAAATCACAAAATAAAACTAGTCTTGGGAAAGCAGTTTCATTCTAAATATGTATTTTGTCATGTATGTCATCAATGAACTATTCAGTCATAAAAGTAGTTATTAACCCTACAAGAACATGTGATTTTGTCCTATTCCTGACAAATACTTGAAGAAAAAAAAAGTAAATAACTCAAAAGCCCTTTATAGCTTCCTACATTAAAGTGCAACACATTGTCTGGGGTCAGAGCGAAAATGTGTCAGGAAGCGCAGAGTAATTAAGCAAGAAGATAAAGCAGTTCGTGAGAAACTGACGTAAATAACAGACCAGGAAACAGGAGATCAAAGCATCTAAGCTAGGTCCCATGTTTTCGTTCTCGACCGCCAATAAAACACAAGAGTTCCACTACCGAGGGGCGTGGGGGAGTGGGGACCTCTACATTAGGAAGTTCCAACATGGTTACATCCCATCCTGAGCATCCCGTGCCACTGTCCCCATGCTTAGGGAGGTGGGCACAGTCAAAGAACCTCTGTTTACTAGGAAAAGGGTGGAGCTATACAAACACATCAGAGGACTGGAGCCATCTTGCTGAAAGCTGTTTGCGTGTGTTTAGAATGCAAAATGTGATTCTAGAGGAAGATTAGGACAGGACAAAGGTGTGCCTTCATGGATATTGTTTTTAAGAATAAAGACAAAAAACTGTAGGGCACAAAAAGACACATAATTTAACAGCTTTGTCTTAGAGCACACACAAACACATGGAAAAAACATCTCACGTGAATAATGTCATGTCACCAGTAGTCTGAGCCTCTCCCGTTCATTAGTACTATGTCACATAGGCAACTCTGTGCTGAACGTCTGATACATATAGGCCTGTAAGCTCCAAATGGGAATCTCTGACTTTTGGGAAGTAATATTGTCGATATCCATTGGCTGTTCACATTGTCACTCACAAGTATGTCTCTGTAATTCCCGGTGCAACGATAGCACAGTGCTTAAATTAAAATAAAACATTTATTTGAATAAGTAACCATAGCCAACTCATTTTACAGATTTATCAAGTCCTGTTGTTTAGTTTTCCTCATTGAAAGTTTAACATCCCACTTGGTCTTACATAGTTGGTCGTCCTGTATGTCAGTCAAATTTCAAGAAGGTGGACACTGCCACAGTTAGCCAAAGCTGTGTACCAGACTTTACATATTGCTTTTACCTTTATTTTACAAGGAAAGTCACATTGAGATAGAATCTCTTTTACAAGGGAGCCTGGCCAACTTTACGTACATTATGTGAAGGCTGGCTCTGCGACACTGTCACCAGTGAGTTGATCAAATTTCAGACCCATTCCATTGCATACAGTTTACCGTATATACAAACAGTACTGTATGTCCATAAATTATCCATTGATATTTGTAAAAGTCTTCTAATTGCCTTGTTTTCCTAGAGTCTGACTCATACCGTACATTTGCGTGGTAGCTTTCCCTCCATCCACTCTGTTAAATGTTGTTTGGCCTGAAGTCCATTTCCAGTACATATGTGACCTCAAAATCAATAGTGTTTTGGCCCCTACTTGACTGTTTTAATAGCGTTTTGATATGCAGGCAAATTAATTCTCCTTAATGGAGCACTGGGGTCAATGGGCTTTGATCCCATCTGAGCAAGAGGCTGGAAGGCTTCCATTTACCTCACTAGGGTCCTAGATGCCTCTTAGTGATTTGTGTGTGTGTGTGATCTTACTCTTCTCCACAGGACCCCTGAATGCCCCCCTTGGGCTCAATCCACAGAAAGTAATAGCTGTATTATGCACAATTTCTAGATAGAACACATAACATAGATTAATTATTTTGCCATTGATGTGACATCCTGTTATACAAATGTGTAAATATCCATCTTAAGCAGCCACGCCAAGTGCCTATCTACCTTCCAGAAAATAAGCAATGGAAGTGGAACAGGGGCATCGGATGGATTTCTTACAGCCCATCAACACGCAAATAAATTCAAGTTTGGGGAAGCTCTTCTGACTGCACAGTGAATCTAGCTCACTGCATGCTCTGCTTTTCAGCGACTTCCCAGTCCATTTGTATTGATTCCGATCTCTCAGCCTTTTCCAATAAAGCTGGGTTCACGAGTTCATTATTACAAGAATGGAGGTGTAATTGGCTTTCAGGCTTATAAGAGGCTATTTGCAGTAATCTATCTGGTGGGGAGATGTTAACAGCCATGTTGAACGGCACTGCGTAGGCAAACTTTGTTCCTTCACACTGCGGTGAGGGTCTACCAATTCAGTCAATAGGCACATAACATTGATATACCATGTCACTGGACGTTTACGGAAGACAAACCTTAACAACCTAAACAATATCTTAAAAAATGCAAACACACTATATTGACACTACAAATTTACTTTTTTTTCTGATTATACAGCACACACGCACTAACATGACCGGACAGACTATGGAAACACAACTATAACTGTAACATACACAGAGGGAGTGTAATGTCATTCTCTGCTAATTATGCAATTACTTCACTATATATTTTCATGGAAAATATTTGCATACATACCCATGTAAAAATATATACTGTACCAAGTCAATTTAGCCTCAGTGTATTAATCTCGTAGCATTTAAACTATTTTACAGTCAATTTTTTACTCAGTTGGAAAACGTCCAAACTGCTAACCCTGAAAATGACACTAGTGCAGATTAAGCGCTTACCACATGACTAAATACTGAAGTAAATATTCCCACATTGTACTGTATGTAGCTTTCTGATGTGCTTAATAAGGAACTGCTGTTACATTGCCAGCAGGTGTGTGGAAGCAGACAGATGCAGTGTGGAATGACTGATTCAGACCTCCCCCCCCCCCCCCCCCCCCCCATATCCCCCTCGACACACACACACACACACACACACACACTGCCCCTTGCCCAAGTTGGCCAGATGGAGTGATCAAAAACATCCCTGACCACTGACAGAGGTTTTTAGACAAGGAGTGGGAAAACCTAATGGGGGGGGGGGGAGAGAGATGTGGGGGGCTTCCTCTGATGAAAAGGTCACTGGAACCTGTAAATCTGTGGGCCCAGGGCACAGCTGGAGGCAGCAGGCAGACAGGCCAGCCAGCACACTTGAACACGCACATGCACACGCACACGCACACACACACACACACACACATACACACGCACACACGCACGCACACACATGCACAGGCACACACATACACTCGCACACAAACACACACACAATTACAGTGAAGTGTATGCAGTGACAAATTGATGTAGCACAGTGTATCACAGGTTAACTGAACACACACACACACACACGGTCACACGTGTAGTCTGTACAATATGCAGACTCATGCACGTGAACATGCACGTCATTCAGGTGTAGAGAGCCAACTTCCTACATGTGAACCAATGTGTTTTTCATTATTCTACTATATAACCTCACTGGAATCATGGATTTTGCTGGCGCTAAATCTAATTCCAAGACACACACACACGACTACAATAAAATGTTATTAGGGAAGTGCGTGTGTGTGTGTGCGTGTCTGTGTGTGCGTGTGTGTGTGTGTGTGCACGTGTGTGTCTGTGCATGGGTGCGAGTGTGTGTGTATTTACGGTGTACCTCCGCTGCTGTGTGCAGCAGGGCAGACAGAAAGGCCTGACCAGGCCAACCTCCTCCTCCAGCACCCTACTGACAGATAGATACCTGCTGCATGCTGACAGGGCTCCTCAGGCAGCCACAACACACACACACACAGACACACTGCCCTGGTGCTCCAGCCTAGCTACAGCACTTATTAGTTACGTGACATTCCCATTATGACATTACTTAATGTTTATGATGTCTTATATGATGCAAAATATGAACAGCATATCTTTATGTTAGTTCTGATACAGCTAGTTGGAGTGGCTTCTTATACATGTGGACATTTGTACACATATTACTGTAAGCAGTATGCCTATGTTTTAAAATATTTCAAATAGTTTTTTAGTTATGTTAGGGAATTTACTACTGTGAATCAAGATAACATTTATTTTGCTAAATAATAGGTAGGCTATAGAGCAAAACAATTCTGGTTAGTTTTATGTTTGGATTTTAAATCCTCTGATTGATGTTAGACTTACAGCATATCGAGATAAACCATGTTGCTCAAAGTCTAACTTCAAGCCATATAAGTGGCACATGGGGACGATTGTTTCCACATATCCAGGTATTGGTTACAGTGCAATGTGTTTCTCTTGTCTGCTTGCCTTGCGTGAGAACTGACAGTACACCCTGAAAGAGTCACTTGTGATTATCTTTAGTATGTCCCCTGTCCCCACGTTTACATGATGGCTTTCTAAAAACAAACTGCCAGCTCCCCGTAACACAACCCACCCTCTGCACATTACAATGTCAGAATTGTGCTCTCTGTGTGGACAGTCAATGTGTCACAGGAGTGCATTGTTATTTTGGAGGCGCATGTGCTTGTCTAACTGAAGCTCGGGTTTCCTGACTCTCTGGCCCGACTACGCCGCCATGGCTTTGGACCGCGAAGGGGGCTGTAATGGATGTTGACCCCGGCATCCCTCTCCACACATTCTCCCTCTTATTTATGAGGGTCAAGGCGAACAAGAGAGGGTGTAGTGCCACTGTGGTCAAGTGGTCGGATTTCAATTCTTTACATGATGCTAAATTAAGTTCCAACAGGTGTCCAGCATAAATATTGCCCCTATGGGCCTGGGTATATTAATAATGGAATCACCTGTACATTGATGTGTTGGCTGAAAGTGATGAAGGCTTTTGAAATAATAAAGTAGAATCACAAAGATAAGAGAAATGCCATTGTCAAACATATTTGTTCTAGGCTATGCTGTTCTAGTACAATAAGTGGTCTTGCTAGTGTGGGTGGTTTTGTTTAATAATAAAAGCCATCTCTATTTTCCGTACTCTGTGTTGGGGACACTGACATGTCTCATTTGATAAATGACACAGCGGCTTAATTGCCTTGATCAGCGCAGCCCATTTAATATGCCGCGGTAAGAATGTACTTTAAAGAGGACACGTTGAGTGTTTACAAAGATGATGCATGAATGCATTCATTGGACTTTGGCCTATTAAGAACATTACTAATATTCCACACTGATAGACAGTGATATAACATTGAGCCTAATGACTATTCATGACATTTCCTCTCTGAGCTGTTGAGTGCATATTAATTTCAGAAATGTTCGCCTGGAGCCCTAAAACGTATCATATTTCCCCTAGCATCAAGCCTAATATGCAGATGAATGCTCTTTTACAGCACACGCTAACCACAAAGGTGCATTTGATCATTCATTCATGTGAACAACTGTGGGAAAAAAAAGAAAATGGATAAAACAAACACAAATACCCACAATGCCCCAGTGTGAGCTCTTCTGAGGTTGTGCGTAATTACCCCGCGGAGGGCCGTACCTGTTCTCCTATCCATCTTTCAGCTCGGTGCAACACATACATAACAAAACACTTCCACGCGCAAACACACATTGTATCAGCATGGAATATTCCGGCTTTGTGTCCAGCCGCTCTGTACGCAGGGGAGAAGTACTCCACTCATCTCTGACCTGGGTTACAGAGGTGTTAATTGCCCTCCTGAGTTGGCAGGATTTTCAGGGTAAAAGGTGCTATCCTTGAAGGATCAGCAGTACAGTCACTGGTGACCAGGTCTTTCAACCTCCAACATGTACCGTGCATATTCTGTGTCTCATTAAGTCAGCTTGTGGGACACAGAGGGTGGGGGGGGGCGCACAAGGGGTTTTGAAGATGGACACACATGGACACACAGAAAGAACATGCTGTAGAATTGAGGCCTGCATAAATGCATGTTTTATAAGTGAGTGGAATTTGAGTATCAGATACCATATATATGTACCGTATGTGTGCATATAGGTTTCTGTGTTTTCGATCCACGAGGAAGAATTGCTAAAGATGAGTGCACGGCTAATGAGGTCCCTGACTAATGGACACACACACAGGAAGACATTATTGTTCTTTTTTATTTTGTTTTGTTTACACTGGAATAAGTGCATTAGGTCAATTGTGTTTAAATTTCAAATTGAAACATTAATTCTTGGAAAAAATTAAGCCTTCATTATTGATCTTCACTTGAATGGTTTGCAAGCTTTTTTAAACGTTACATTATTTAAAAGAAATACAACTTTCTGAAGTAATTACAGTAAATCAGTATTACAATATGTGCGGAATCTGTCCTTGAGGTGTGTATGTTATGTGTGTGTGTGTGCGTGTGCGTGTGTGTAGGTGTGCGTGTGCGTGTGCGTGTGTGTGTGTACACTTGCGTTTTCTAGTATCTCATCTCATGTATGTATTCACATTGTGTGTGTTTGTGATCATTGTAGAAGTAAAAGGTATTTAGGAAATTAAAAGAGCGAGAGAATGAAAGGGAGAGAAATAATCCATTGACTAGAGTGGAAGGTATTAATAGTTAATAGGATACATACTGTAGGAAACACACAAACACACACACACACACAGTCTTACAAAGTCCCTCAAAACAACCCAAATGTTTGCTTATGACACCTTTTAAATATATATATATATATATATATATATATATATATACACAAATAC
>JAODUH010001826.1:575-12490 GCA_027564835.1 Typhlichthys subterraneus | reverse complement strand
AAGGTGCAGTTAAAATTGGAGGGTAGTTGTGACCCGGGAACCCCACAACTGGCAGGTTGTGGAGCCTCCCAACGTCATAAGAGTTATATTAGTCAGTAAGAGTTATATTAACAGCATGTAGGCATCGCAACTTAAAGACCTATATAAATAAAAAAGTTTGATTTATCATTACTTAATTTATTACATACTAAAAACAAAAATAATCTTGCACTGACTGTCCCTATGAGGACAATAGTGCTATGGCTAGACCACAGCAGCTAGTACTCTGCTGCATTAACATTTACATTTAATGACACACGACTGCACGAAAAGTACACACCAGCCAGGTCAGAACAATTGTTCAGACACCCCAACTCATATTAAAGCTAGGGTTGGGCCAATAGACGATGCCATCGTCCATCGCCGATGGCTGACAGACATAACAATGTTTTTTTTTTACATTGTTCCAAAGTTGCAAAGCAGCGATCAGTATATCTACTTAAACATTGCGTAATACGCTTTCCATTAAAGGCTCACCACTGCTGTTATTATTAGCATAATCAGGAATGATCACCTTTACTTCTTACTTTTTACTTACTTCCCCTCTCTCTCAAACACGTGCGCAGTCTCAGGCTTGTGCCCTGGCTGTCATCTGCATAATGCATCTATCACACTTATCACAAATTCATAATTTGACAAATAAACATCTAAATGCACGACGAGATTTTTTCTTCAAACATGTCTATTCAGTATGTGTTGGAATTTGAAGGGTTAAATGAAACATGCAGTCTCGGTTGCTATGCTTATGCAGCTCTGTGATTGGTGATGCCCTCTATACTTTAACAGAGGACATCGTAATGAGAAATATATTTCAAAGTCAAAGTCAAATTGACCAATCGTCCCTCTAAATGGGTGGTTTATTTTAAATGGTTTATTTGGGAAAACGCATTGTGATGATTAGCCTACCGGTCAATCTGTAGGATAAATTGACTGAGGGTACGATCACACATACGCCAATGAAAAACTGGGCAGATGATGGGCCGCCGCCTTCGTTTGTTTTGCCGTGCGAAATGTGGGCAGTGCAGGCTGTGACACACGGAACTCCGTTTCCTGGTTTTGTCGTTCGTATAAGCGCTTGTTGGACTTGGACACATCAACATCAGTGGTTTTTACAAGAGCGGATGTTTTGCCACAAGAACATGTGTAGAGGCAGTTTACAGTCATCATTAGCAACACTGTACAAAACTGTCTGGCTTGACGTATTTCTAAGTCTTCTCCATTCCAGCATGCCTAGCTAAAGAAAACTACAGCCCCGTGGGGTCAGCCACAGTCGTCCTTGCTGTTAGTTGAAGCTGCGAAATCGGCGGTCAAAGTTCATCTGTGTAGAACTGTGTGTGTGTGCTTTTAATCATATGATGCCTTTTTTCCCCGACGAGGAAAGAGTGGGGTGGGGGTCAGAGGGCCAAGGTTGAATAGTCACAGTTCGCTACTGGGCCTAAGGAAATACCGGGTGAGTAGAGCATAAAATATAAGTAGGTTTCTTTAGGCCTATAGTAATGTATTAATTACTACTTCAGTTTTACACACAGACAGTTGTTCATTTCTAGCTAGTCATATTTTAGTGTTTAAATTGTAATGATTTAGGCTAAATAAGTTTTCTCACAACTGATTTATTGACTCATTCGATTTAATTGATCGTATTCTGTTATCCAAGTTACTATGATAATAATCTACAATTATAAATACATATTCAAATACAGGGGTCAGTCCTACAGCAAATGTCCCGTTGTTGTATACAATAGTACAATAAGTCTGGCCTCACATGATTACATGACCCAGTCTGCCATATCATCATGGCTGTGATTCGGTCAAATGACCACAATACTGATACTGGCCACAGCAGTGCAACCTTGAATGCAATATTGCTTTTATTCAACATTTCTTCAATCAAGTCTATTTATGTTTTAGAAATCTAAGCAATTAGAGGCAACAGACGTTTGTCATTTATTATGACTGCATATTATTTGCAACAGTAAATATTTGCTACACTAAAGCTGTGTCCACACAGTGGAAATGCTTTGTGCATAGAAGCACACATATTCACTTGCTTTATTTGGAATCCAGTAGGCTCCATAATGGGTTGCATTCAATTGTAAACTGATCGCGTCTTAATACACTCATATTGCGTTGTTATATTTGCTGTTTGCACTATTCTTTCATCCCACTTATTGCGTTTAACCTTTCTGTTGCAATAAGTCAATATCCCATGGGGATTAATAAAGTGCAATCTAATCTAATCTAATTCTGTTTTGTTTTTTTTCCCTCCTACAGTCTAACCCAATCAGGACACGGGACAGGTTACATAACCATTTTTGAACAACAAAATATCTGAAGTTATATCATGGCTTGTGATGTTGTTTTATGATTTTTATGATTTTATTTTTCCGAAATATCTGACACTTCTTCCAGGCCTATAGTCCCAAATAGTTTTTCTTCAGGCGTTTGAAAAGACATATTCCAGGTTACACACAGAACATGTTTTCTTTTCTTATTGTCCTAGCAAGACTGGAAATCTGCTGACATTTAATCAGTGTTGGCCAATTTACTCAGGAAATGTAATAAGTTACTATTTACGTATTACTCCTAAAAAAGTAATATTACTTTACTTATTACTGGGTATTAAAAGTAATGAGTTATATTACAAGTTACAATACTATATTACTTTCACAGTCATTACCCTGCCTTGCCCCTTCCAAAAAATGACAACCTGTGTAGCCAGCTCATTTTATAATTGAATCCTCTTTATTGGAACAATAATAAACCTTAGGAGTCAACAATCAGCCAAAGTGAAAACATTGCAGCCTCTCAAACCTAGATGAGTGGACAGGTAAATTAGCCTACCCTAAGTTTGATAGGACCAGCAAAATGTCTATAGGAGGCGGGGGGGGGGGGGGAGGCAGGCAGGGGCTTGTTCTGCAGCAATACAGCATTACTACATTACTAAGGTTAGTAATTGTAATATTATTACCGTTTTTGGAAATGGTAATTTACACTACTAGTTATTTAAAACATTGTATAATAACTAATGAATTATGTAGAAGAGAATATGAATATGTCTGACTTTTATTGGTCAAAGCTTTGTTAAATACTGTCTCTCTTTAAGAAGTCAACTGTATCTTGCCAGAAGATACTTTTTTCACTGAATCATTTTGCATTTGCAGTTTCTGGATGATATTTCATTCAATCTGTAAAAGCCAATTACAGTAGTTCTCATTTTTGAGCGTGATTACAATTGTAATCTGCAATAGATGTCATGTTGCCCATATGAGTTTTGTTCCATGCTTGTATGTTTTGTATGGTAAAGTCAGGTAAACTGGCAATTGAGCCCTCTAGCAATTTTTTTGTCTGGTAAGCCATGACATATGACCCCTCTAATGCCTCAAAAAGACTAAATAATTCCTCTATGATCTATAAGTGTAACCTTGAAGGTTATTTCATTTCTACCCATGAAGGTCTTGCAAATGAAGACATTGTGTTTTAATGGAAATATGTCTTTACAATCAAATATTAGGACTTTCTTGCGGCTGCTGAATTTGTGGCCCTATCTTCACCACAGTACGCAATATCATGTAATCTGTGATGCAAGCTTGCTCAGGTTCAAACTACCCTTTCATCATACTTGGCTCCCACTGTCAGATCTGAAAGGCTCTCTTACAATGGTCACTGGGTTAGCAAAGCTGATGCTTTGACCACTGGTCCTTTAAACTTAGAGCCAAAATTGGACAAGGTCCCGATTTAGGCAGTAATAGTTATGGTTTGACCCTTACAAACCGTACCCTTCAGTAAGGGGATGGTAAAATGATACATGAATGCAAGGTTAAGGCTATACTCTTCGATTGGTGTCAGGAAATGTGTGTGTGTGTGTGTTGTGTACTCTTCACTACACACTCTTAAAACACCTTTGTGGTGTCATCAGTTTAATAAAACTAATTGTGTTAAACATATAAATAACTGATTTGATATATTACACACTGGTCCAGCGTGTAACGTTGTCGGTCCATGATGACTGTATTAGCTCATAGGATATGATCCACACAGAAACGGTCTGGTAATTCTGCAGCGCAGAATGTCTGGTAATTTTATATTAAGTATGAGTATGAGAGTATTTAATATAATCAGTATAAAGCTTAGAGTAACTCCTTGTAGTTAGAATTGAGCTCAATCAGTGACATTCTTCTGTTTCAGGCTGTATCACTCCAATGACATCTGGCTCAAGTGATCAGTAGAAATTGTGTCTAAAAAATGTGACTAGTTCAAGTGGATTTAGGACTATAATTATACCTTGTACCTCTGTTCATTATAAGTGGTATTTTGTATAATTAATCTGCACCGTGTGTGTATGTGTGTACGTGTATTTGATCTCAAATGGCAGTTCTCCTTTATGCACAAATAATTGCAGTAATGTGTAAAAGAAATCTAATATTGTTCCTTCCATATTTTAGTAAATTGGAAAACATCCTTTCTGTTACTTGTCAGAGTTTTGTGGTGACAGTAACCATTTCATACAAAATCAGCCTGGCCTTGTGAGATTACTCATTAGTGGAATTTTGCACTGTACCGGTTGTGAATACTGTTTTATTCTGCAGTCACTTTGCTTCAGAGCACTTCAGATGGCATCTGATGAGTCCAGTGGATGATTGGACAAAATTTTATTTTGTAGATGAATCATATAGCACATATATGAATGTCTATTAAGGGCCATACGTTTTTCTCTAAAGCACCGTACCATCCAGCCCCTGTGCGCACTAGCCTACTGTTTCATTGAACCCAGAAAGCAAGGCTCATGTTTTCCTCTGTCTCTTCATTGGATGGCACTTACACTCAGCCCCCAGCCCATTGCAAGCACATCTGCAGTGTTGTTAATCATTTAGGAATTGTTATTAATTTAAAATCTGTGGAAACACACAGATTGTGAAATTCAAAATAAATAGACATTATGGCGTGTTACAAAATAACAGACTCAGACTTGATTTGAACAGATCTTTTAAGAGTGTAAGAGCTGGGTGATGCATTGCTGTCAAATGTAACACAACGCGATATCCCAAAGCATGATAAACAGATTAAGACAGTATGAAAAATATGCTGTCATTCGATGCCAACCAAGACAGGAAACAACAAACCTTTTTCATCAAGATTAAATACCAAAATACCTTTTCAGGACCAGGAACCATCTCAGGAACCGGCTCGAATGCAGGAAACATCTTGGGGGCCAACTGGGGAACGTAAACCATCTTGGGAACTACAGTAGAGTTCACCTCAGTGGTGAAAACGCTGGACGTGCACATACACCCACATTCTCCCCCACCCTTCATAAAATAAATGTATTCCTTTACGGGTGAGAAAGGGATTGTGGTTAACTGCTGCATATACGTCAGTTTGCTTAAAATTCCTCAAAGTTCTGCCTGGATTCATTGATGCTCCTTTTCACAGCCTGCAGGTTTGCCCACTAATCCAGGCAGGACTCATAATCAAAGGAAAGCAAGATGGAATTGGTTATAGGAAACAGCGATGGAATAGCCAGGGCAAGACAGTGGACCAGACAACACAAAATATCCAGCAACAGAAACACAGGGATTAAATACAGGTGAGAACGAATTAATCCAAACAATAAAACAAAGCAATGGATAATACAGAAAACCAGGACTGGAACTAAAACATAGAACATAAGGAAAGCACGGACTGTAACAGGGAAAACAAGGACTGGGGCAAAACTAAATGGGCTGGATGATACTGTACACTTAAGAGTGTGTGTTTTCACAAGGATTTATTTTACTGTTTCACTGCATTGTGTTTTTTCACTTCATGAGCCCTGGTTTCACCAAGATTTCTGCACCCTTGCTTTCTTTATCTCAGTTTCTCTGTAAGACATTTGTCCTGTTGGTCCTGTGTACAAATTCAGAGGCTCCTTTGAAAGTGTGATATTTATATTTGCCTTTGATATATTCCCCTGGATCCAATGTGTCTCCGACAAACCCTCAGCAGATCTGAGCTGCCGAGCAGGGGCTTTGAAGTGGCTCTCCCCTCCCCTCTACACTCCCTTGCTCCTGGTAACCCTCCTCTTTCCATACTGCACAACCACTGTACACTGAATAGTGATATGTGAGCCCTGCCTGCCACTTGAGATAGAACTGCCACAGAGTAAAGACAGATTGAAGAACAGTGATTAACTTGTCAAGGTAGGAAATAAAGAGTTAATTTTAGACAGACAGTCAAGCAGAGCATTGAGAATGGTCTGCACAGTCCAGTGATATAGAAACTCCCATGGATGGGTCATAGTTTGAAAAAAAGAGCTTTAACAAAAGTAAATCAGTGTGTGACAAAGTTTCTACTTTAATAGATTCCCTTTAAGATTGGATTTTTAATTTGCAGGGTGTTTAACCTGTTGGATATTGTGTCGAAATGGAGATGAACTGTCACATATTTAACAAAATACAGTGACACTTCCTGATACGGTATACGGACATCACTAGAACACTGGATAGGAGGGGCTAAGCCTCTACTAGAAGGTCCGGGGGCATGCTGCCGTAGTTTATTTTTAGAAGTGCCTGTGTTGAATTTAAGATCATCAAACTAACATCATGTGTGTGTTTATATGGATACAGTATTTGATGTAAGTTGTTAGTGCTAATACTTTACCTGTTAACTGTTAAAATAAGCTAGCAAACATCCAGTGGCGTGTTTGTCAATTTTGTGGCCCCAAGCATAGCTTGCTTTAGGGGGCCACCCCGTCTAGCATGACATTTACTGCATTGTTGAAATCCGAGGCTCCCAGAATTGCTGTGACAACGATCAGCTTCTCTTCTTGCCCTCTATCTCTCTCTCTCAAACACACACACACGCATGCGCAGATGCAAAATACACTCGTACCTTGGCTGTATCACACCATCTCAATGTCTATCTGGCAATGCAATCAACGCATTATGCTAACAACAGCAAAACTAAATTTTGCCATCACGGACGCCGTTATTACAGATAAATATAGACCAGGCCAGGCCTACGCATAGCAGTTACAAAGGAGAAGTAACGCAACACAGTGAGTAGGGGAGAATGGGCAGAAAATACTGCTCATTACCTGCTTATAGTAATTTATTAACTGCAACTTCAATTTTATAGATAGTCAATCATTTATAATTAGACCTACTTTTTTTGTTTAATAAATTAGGCTAAGAACAAATGTATAACGCGTACACCTCCACACACAAACACATAACCTATACAAAGTCATCCCCATTACAATACTGTAGTCATCGTCCGATGCCAATTTAGTAGACATCGATCAACCCTACTCCATATATAATGATTTATAGACCCTCTGATCAATAGAGATCATTGCTGAGCCATTCAGTCTTTCCTTGGACATAGTTGACCACAAATATGTTTTTATAAGCTTCAACTAAGAGAAACTCCTATCCTGAAGCAACAGTGACAGATAAAGTCAAGAGTAAATGAAGGCTTATACTCAAATTACCATACAACTCCAATGTTTCTCAGCCGTCTACCAGGGAATTTCAGAGCACTTCATGCTTTCTTCTGCTGACGAGCTTCATAGAGATGCTGATTTCATTCTCCAGCAGGACATGGCACCTGGCCACTGCCAAATGTACCAATACCTGGTTCAATGACCATGGGATTACTGTGCTTGATTGGCCAGCAAACTCGCCTGAGCCCCAACAAAGTACTGAGTGCGTACTATAGAAATATATAATGGTGCTGCTTACGCAAACATACTTTTCAGCAGGCCAACATGTCTGAATTAAAAATACTATTTTCACTGGTCTTATGTCATATTTAAATTTTCTGAGGTAGGCATACTGTAAGACGTAATAATCAAAATGAAAACAAATACAGGCTTGAACTATTTCACTTTGAATGTAATTAATCAATTATATATATGTTTCACTTTGTCAAGGTGTACAAGATATTTTCTCATATTCATATGTGATAAAAATATACAAATATTTGTTATTTTCGGTTGGTAATTTTGTTCAGTAAAACGACGTGGGTCTTTATCATAATTTTATAAGACTTAACTGGACCCTTCTTGACAAGTTGACATTGATCATGTCAATAAGCTTGTCTAGCTAAAGCGCTGGGTTGTCCAAGAGAAGGACAGTGTCACGTACCAACCTGGGATTTATTTCAGACGATCTGATGTGCACCCACTGCTGTAGCGGGAAAAGGTAGGTCTGTCTGTGATCACCGCGCTGCTACAAGAAGTGGTGGCAAAATTACCAGCAGTCACTGGCTGTCACCTAGGATACGAGTCACTTAGCCAATACGCTTTGTGCTTTACCGCTATGTACGGTATTTGCGGGCTAATTTAAATGTGGGAGACTCCCGGAACTTCCGGGAGAGTTACTATGTCTGGGCAAGTTCATGACTACAGGAGTCTGGGTTAGTTGTAAACAATTGTCTGGGTGATTTGTAACACCAAACCAATTGTTACATAATTAAAACCAACCAAAACATGTAGCTGATTTAAATATTTTCAGTGAATTTCAGCATGTCTAGGTCTTGGAAGAGAGACTGACTGAAAAATAATGTTTAATGTGCCATGGTGTCCCCAGGCCACCAGGATGCTCCAGAGAGGAGTCCCAGCAAAACATCAGCGAAGCAGCGGAACACAGCAGGGACTTGTTAGCGGCCATTTTGCAGGCCTATTTATTTCAGTTAGATTTTTTACTCATGTTGCTTAGTCTAGGAATGCATTTACCCTAGCGTTTATGGACTTGCATTTGATCTTGTTGCAAACCTGTACTTCTGGGCATTTATTTAAGTGAAAGCTGCGCTACTTAGATGGCAGCAAATGTATATAAACAATCACTCGAACCCCTCCCCATTCTTCTGACAGACAAGTTTGAATAAAACTGTCAACACTGTTATCAGTACATCTAATTATTTCAACTGGTAGAACATTGCGCTTGTAATACTGAATTTGCAGTTTCAAAGTGATCAAAAGTATTATTATTTTTTTTACATGTAATATATTTTTTGACTCAGTGGACAGCTATATCAATTGTTATGTTTAATAGGATACTTGCAGATTGCCTTTTATAGTGCTTTCACACCTACCTTGCTTGGTCCGGACTTTCTGACTTTTCACTTTGGTCCGAACCAAAATAGCAGGTGTGAAAGGGTCCGCGGTCCGGGCCAAAGGACCAGAAGTCCAACCAAAAGAAGTGGTCTTGGTCCGGATCAAACAAAACCATAGTTCGATTTGTTTGCAGTGTGAAAACACTTTCTGGATAGTTCGGACTTTAGGACCAATTACAGGAAGTTGTTGTAGGCCGGAAAGTAAAAATGATCCCCGTAGCACACGGGGAGAGGAGGAGACCTTCCAACACAGTGCCGGTTCTAGCACATTTGGCGCCCTAGTTCCTAGTTAACTCCTGTACCTCCCCCCCTCGGCACCCTCCATTCAGCGACACACACACACACATCCATCTCCTGCTTGCCAAGTTAACTTTTATTTATTACAGCTAAGAAATCATTTAACTATAAACAATAAATAAAATACACAAACTTTCTGGAGTAAAGGTGCTTTTATTCATGTAGCAAAATTTGTTCTCTGCATTTAACCCATCCCTCAAGGGAGCAGTGGGCAGCTGCTGTGCCGTGCCCAGGGACCATCTCCAGATAGGAGCCAGTGTCACTGGTCAATGGCAGCAACAGGAGAGAGTGAATCTGACATGTTTTTTGGATGTGGGGGAAATCAGAGCACCCGGAGGAAACCCACTCAAACACAGGGAGAACAAACTCCACACAGAAAGGCCGGGACGACCAGGGTTCAAACCCGGGACCTTCTTGCTGTGAGGCCACAGTGCTGCCCACTGGGCCACCGTGTTGAGTAAACTGATTGAGACACATTTATTAAACACAATTAAAGTTGAACACATTTTTGCATTCATGTTGCAAAAATTGTGAGTGACAGGTTGGAATTAGTGCTCTCATCGGGAGATGTATGATGTGATGTTTATTGTCAAAGAGCAAAGTATAGGTACAAAGTCACTGAAATGCAGTTAGCATCTAACCAGAAGTGCAAATGTATAGTGATATTTACATAAAGTGCAGGAAAGGTAGCAAAACAACATAGTGATGCTATATCTGCATTATGTACAGAGGACAGCTGCATAATATGATACATGTCATGTGGGACAATATATATATTTATATACTCACAAACACACACAGAGGTAAACAGATATAGTATCTTAATATGATACAGTACATATGAGAAAAAGTATAGAGAAATGAAGAGCTAGAGAATATTGTGTTAATGTATCTTTGTATAGTTTTACAGCATTGTGTAGTATTACAGTATGAAAAGTGCATAGTCAAGTTCACTTCAGAATCACTTCAAGTTATTCTGTTAATATACAGAGCATACAGATACTATTTCATTGATTGGATTAGACATTACACATTTACATTCAAATTATATTTTATGTCTATATTGTTATATTCCACTCACCCGAAGAAACTGCAAATTATATTATTATACTCAAATGTCCATCTCATTACACAACTTAAGTGAATCAATGTAATTGTACTGTATATCTTAGCTTGAATTGTCTGTCAATATCGTAATGACAATTTTAATCTAAATAAAATTGCATAAATAGTTCAGCTATACTGCTAGTAAGTTGGCCAGCAATACCGATAGTCAAAGTGACTAACTATTTTCACTAGCTGTTTCTGTAGTGTATCAGGACGAAAGTTTAGTTATTTCCCTATGGACTAGCCTACCTAGTACGAGTCGCCCGTGTCCTGGGCGCCAATGAGTGATTAAATATTAGTGGCTGACACTAAAGTTAGCTTGCTAGCTAGCTCCCTAGTGTCTTCCAATGTAGCAGCTTGTCAGCTGGTGCACCATTAGCTAATACATAATGTTTAAAACAAAATAAAGGTTAAGAAATTACCGAAATTACATTACTCAATCTTTAGCACTCTTCATTTCATGTTCTTTTTTCTGTAGCCTACTGAGAACCGATGGTTTTTGCTGCATAATTTCAGCTATTCCCTCAAGCTTATGACAGGAGTGTTATTACATATAATAATAATATTATTATTAATAATAATAATAATAAACTTTATTTGTATAGCACCTTTCATACACAATGAGGAACTCAACGTGCTTTACAGTTAAAAATATATGAACAAAGGATGAAGGAAACAAATTAAATTAAACAAAAAGAAATAAGAATCAACAGAAAACTAGGTAAAAGCCATGAAAATAATAAAAAACATTATTGTATATACCCCACCCCCCCACCAACCCCATCCCCCGCGTTTGGCGGGATACTAACCCACCGGGACTCCAAACCAGGCAATAAGTGTACTTTTTAAGAGGGCATCTAAACCCCAGGTCTTCCAACCCCCTTTTCTTGCTTTTTAATAGGGCCTCTAACACCCAGGTCTTCCAACCCACTTTTTCTTACTTTTCAAGAGGGCCTCGAACCCCCAGGTCTTCCAACCCACTTTTTCTTACTTTTTAAGAGGGCCTCTAACCCCCAGGTCTTCCAGCCCACTTTTCCTTACTTTTTAAGAGGGTCTCTAACCCCCAGGTCTTCCAACCCACTGTTTCTTACTTTTTAAGAGGGCCTCTAACCCCCAGATCTTCAAACCCACTTTTCCTTACTTTTTAAGAGGGCCTCTAACTCCCAGGTCTTCCAACCCACTTTATCTTACTTTTTAAG
This sequence comes from Typhlichthys subterraneus, assembly GCA_027564835.1. NCBI lineage: Eukaryota > Metazoa > Chordata > Actinopteri > Percopsiformes > Amblyopsidae > Typhlichthys > Typhlichthys subterraneus. The sequence continues at coordinate 755 of JAODUH010001826.1, read as the reverse complement.
AGGGCCTCTAACCCCCAGGTCTTCCAACACACTTTGTCTTACTTTTTAAAGGGGCCTCTAACCCCCAGGTCTTCCAACCCACTTGTTCTTGCTTTTTAAGAGAGCCTCTAACCCCCAGGTCTTCCAACACACTTTGTCTTACTTTTTAAAGGGGCCTCTAACCCCCAGGTCTTCCAACCC
>JAODUH010001825.1:0-12491 GCA_027564835.1 Typhlichthys subterraneus | reverse complement strand
CGTGATCTAGGTTGATTGTGGAATGTCGATGACGTGGAAGGCGGGTCCGGGGAGAGAGAGTCACTAGAGCGGTGAACGGTCGCTGTCGGCGGTGGCGCACGCTCCCGTGGTCGTGCGCGGGACGCAGACCTTAGAATATTTGCTGAATATGACAAAAAGTGTATTATCTTATAATCGCTGGATCCACTTTAAGAGTGAAACATATACTGTAACTTCTACTTAAAAAAAGTAATGTCTTTCTGCTTATTTTCTGTCAAGGTTATTTTGCTATAGTGCATTTTAATTAGCCATTGCTAGACCATCCTGATCTCATGAGCTTCAGTTTAATTTCGCCATGAGAATCAGTCTGGAAAGCCTAGGAGTCATCGAAAATGTGTCCGACTAGCAACTGAACTTTCCAATCAGTGTCGTGTTGATAGCTATACGGGCGTGGTTTATGTTATCGGACCGCGAAAACAACAAAGTATTTTATGAAAGTGCCTGACCTTTATGAATTGTTTTGATGCACGGCTTCCCAGATGGACTTGTGAATAACAATCCATTTGGCATGTCAGGTTACATTTTAATTACACATTTCATAAGCAAATTCTGACTTAGTAACTACTGTACCTACCAGACTGAGCTCATTGTTTCAGTCATTGTTTGAAGTTAATAGTGGTTAGAACACAGAACACACCTACAATGTGCTACGCTGCGCTCACACGCACGCACACATGCACGCACGCGCTCACACACAGCCTACACAGTAAGCACACACTGTAATACAGGAAACGGTATCACAGTAATCTTCATGAGACATTTAATTTAATCATTTGATGATTAGATTTTGAAAATAGACTGCTTGTTTTTACACAAGGTGGAGGTAAAAGCTGTTCTCTGCTGTTTGTTGAGATAATGTCTGCTTGTTGAGATAGTGAAGCAACACACAATGCTGCCATGCCTTTCATAATCATGAGTAAAATACACAGTGAGCTATATAGGCTGAAAGAGAGAGAGACAGAGGGATTAGAGAGAGAGACTTTGTCTTTATTCGATTAGCGTCTGAGTCCAAATGTGAGTTGGACTGAGGAGCGGTGGCTAATGCAGATCTATACTGGCTGAGACATTATCTAAACATAATTCTGCCTGTATATTAATGAAGAAGACGTTGAGAAAAACAGAGTCGTGTCAATGATAATTCAGCATGTTGACTGTGGTCATGGAAGACAGAGATAACACAACTCTGTATAACCATTGTGTAACGTCTAACTGGTTACACTGGGTAGGATGGAAAGCCAGGCCTTGTCCACACACAGTGGATATATAGTCACGTAGTGGATGGCAGGCTGTGTGAGAAATGTCTCCACTTTGGCCGCACCCTGACCAATAGCGCTGTGTCTGCGCTCTCTTAAACACACACCGTTATATTTAGACTGGCGCACACAATCGCTGTGAGATCCTTGTCTCTCAGCTCTCCCTAGTGCTTCCAATCCCTGACTGTACGTTCCCCATATGTCTTCCGCTGATCCAGCCTGCCAGGGTGCGGGCCATCCCGGATCAGACATCAGACTGGGCTTCATTTAGGGAGTGTAAGACCTCACTGCTCTGGAGGAAATGAAATGTTCAAGTTACAGTGCAGCCTGGCCTTGTGTTTCCTAAAATACTGATGCAGTTCTGAGAAGACATTCTTTCAGTACTGTATATGTTTTTGGGCTTTGTCTTCCCTGTCTCGAATCACAAGCGCAGTTTTGCATTAAATCAAATCGTGTTTACTGCAGTGCCTTGAAGCAACAAACAGTTTCTCATTTTCATACATTTTTATGTCTGATTTATCTGATTAGAATAACGATTTAGCCTTCTGCTACTTAAAAGTACATATAAAATGATGTTATAGAACTATTATACCACATAATGAATGCATTCTCCATACTGCTGTACATAGGCCTACTAGGGTACAATATCAGTATGGCATATTGCAGTATACAGTGAATAAAATTGACATTACTTTTTTTTATTGTAGTTCTATTTTGTGGGGGTCAACAATCGCAAAAATAATTTGCAACTGACTCACAAAACAGATTTCAAGTGATTGCTTTCAAGTGATCACATTTTAAACTTCGTTCAAAATATCACAACGTAGAATTCTAGTGAAAACGCCGCAGGTAAACTGTAAAGGATATGAGTCTGACGGTCATACATTTGTATACCTGAGCAACCAGCATGTGCAGTAACGCCAAACCTGTTAGCCCACATTCTAATATTGTGGAAGTGCAAACACAGCTCGTTAGCATTACAGCATCGGACAGTCACCTTGCATCATGATTGAATACCACTGGCATTCCTTCTGCAGTGGCCACTGAGACCCATCACTAAGGCTCACTAGAAATCCTATCTTCGGGCATTTATTAAAACCCATCACTATGGTTACTCTTGTTGTCAATAGGCTATAATCTCAGGCAAAGCAAACCGGGAAGTGTGTTGAAGCATGAATGTGCCTTGATGTGTATCTGGTATTTGTTTGTACACATACTGTACATACTGTATATACAGTAAACCAATATTTGTTTACTATATTGACGAAAGTCACCTTTTACTCCTATGCACTTATTGACCAAGTATTCAAGTAAGTGCTAAATACAGTACAAACTGCTCTCTCTCTCTCTCTATCTCTCTCTCTCTCTCTCTCTCTCTCTCTCTCTCCCTTTCGCTCGCTCGCTCTCTCCTCTACAGCACAGTGCTAGAGTGCTCGCTGGCCCGTAACTGGTCTCTGATGGGTAGCCATGACAATGATGTGATTACCTATTAGCATCAACATTTCCATAATCTCTCTTGTCCTTTTAAGGTCACAGGAGGCGGGGCAGATAAATTAGATTAGACATATGCGGGATCCAGCCAATAGGAGGCCGGTATGGTACACAATGTTGCACTCAATGTAGGAAGAGGTAATAGCAAATAGCCAAATGTCTAAGAGGACATGATTGGTATAGAATAGGACATTGATTATGAAATAGGATGAAGGCATATTTCAGATGTAAATTGATTTCCAGTATCCTGTTGTCTGTACTAATCAGTTCAAGTCGTAACAGGATATGCAGGCAAACCATGAGGGGCTGTAATTGTTTCATTAGGTCAGGTTAAAAACTTAAATCCCCAGCATATCTGTAAGCATCCTTAACAAGACGCCTAACCAGACCTTAGGACTTCTTTTTGTTCTCACTATAAGTTGTTTTGGTCAATTGTAATGTACTGTACAAATGACACAATTGGTGTTATTGAATCTGTTTGCAATTACAGTAAGATACATAGTTGGCGCTGCCTCTGTGTTTTATTATATTAACCCAATTGCGGTTTGTGCTCCATTATAATAGTGATAAAAGTATTAAAATAAGGAGGACATGTCTATATTTTCTCACATCACATACACTAATCATATGCACAAGTCTGAGACTGTTTGACAATTAAAACAGAATGAATTATAAGTATACCAATATACCCTCTGTGTGATTATTTCTGCTGCGGCCAGATGAGTTGATAGTGGTTTTATTAACATATCCCATATTCCTAAAGCCCATTACAACATTAGTATAAGAATGTTGCATTATGCATAGAGCTTCTGCTACTGGAAAAGTGCATTAGACATGCATCTCTGATTGGTTTGACAGCCACTGTACGAGACCCTGGAATCACATTAGAAAGAAAACATTTAGTCAACAATAGACTTTAGATGGTATTCTACAATGGTGAATAACCATAGAAGTTTCCATGTAAGGTGTTTGTTGTTTAAAATACAATATTTTATATGGTTTTATATACCCTTTGTTACATGTAAGATACTGTAATGTAATACATTACCGAAAATACCAAATTAATATACTGATAAAGCTTAGGAATTTGCAGCCACAATTGGGTGTAATGATATTTGCTGATATTTGATTAAAGTGTGTTCCGGTTATACAATAATGTTTCAAGATAGAATAATCTAGTTTGATGCCATTGAATGCAATGATCTATATCTGATATTCCCCTCAGATTAACATTTGTGTGATTTGTACGCTGTTATCAGTACAAAGTTATGTCACTATACTTTTCAGCAGGCTGTTTGCTCTGTTGCATACTTGACATATTTGTGCTGCTGATAAACCAAGTGTATAGTAGTATTTATAGTTTAACCTCTGTGTGAAAACAGTCCATGCTGTTCTTAGACCTATCTTTATCAAGAACAACATCTCTTTTGTTCTACTTTCTAGCTGTTAAGTGTATGTGTAAGCCTATGCATGTGCGTATGCACTTTGCACAGCTCCATGTTATAATCACACTAGCAGAATACACTTACTGTAAATAATATAAAATATATGAATAAATAATATTAAAATATATGAAAACATCAGTCCATGGCACTATAAATATTCCCCAGTAAGAGAATATGTGTTGTGGTAGGCCAGGAGGTAAACCTGCCACATATGGAGGCGCTGGTATGTCTGTATTCTAGCCCTGTGCAGCTTGGAGTGTTTAAACACATTTGCCTGCTAGCGTCACATAGCACAGCAAACAGTGGTTAGACTGCTAGCATCACATAGCACAGCAAACAGTGGTTAGCCTGCTAGCATCACATAGCACAGCAAACAGTGGGTAGTCTGCTAGCATCACATAGCACAGCAAACAGTGGTTACCCTGCTAGCATCACATAGCACAGCAAACAGTGGTTAGCCTGCTAGTGTCACATAGCACAGCAAACAGTGGGTAGTCTGCTAGCATCACATAGCACAGCAAACAGTGGTTAACCTGCTAGCATCACATAGCACAGCAAACAATGGTTAACCTGCTAGTGTCACATAGCACAGCAAACAATGGTTAACCTGCTAGCGCCACATAGCACAGCAGACAGTGGTTAGCCTGCTAGCGTTACAGCTAACAGTGGGAGAGAAAATGATGCGCACCAAGCCAGAGATCAGAGAGGCATACATCCGGCCAGTGGTCTCTGTGTCAGTCAGTTAGACCAGTGATCCCCAATCCTGGTCCTGGAGGGCCGCAGCCCTGCATGTTTAAGTTGTCATCCTGCTCCAACACACCTGATTCAAATGAATAGCTCGTTATAACAACCAATTAAACTGAATAAGTTGTGTTGGAGCAGGGAGACATCTAAAACATGCAGGGCAGCGGCCCTCCAGGACCAGGATTGGGGCCCCTGAGTTAGACGGACAGCGTGTCAAGTAGAAACTAGACCCTTTCTTTGGCGTGACACAGCTCATCCCCACCATATAAAGGAAACACCCATTGTGTGTGTGTGTGTGTGTGTGTGCAGGCAGACTGAGGGAGGAACCCTCCCTTTGCAAGCCAGTGGGTGTGTGACATCATCTATGGGAGGTTCCAACCCCCCCTCCCCCTTCCCCCCGTCCTGCCCACCCCATCCCCATATCATGTCCAATCAGCAGCCGGGGAGATCTTCACGTGAGAACCTCACGGTCCCGGTTGCCATGACGACACGAGCTGGTCCAGGCAGCATCTTGCTATGGTGAGGAGGGGAACGAAGTAGGAAGGAAGACAGATAGAGAGAAAAGGACAGAAAGGAGGAGGAGGGCTAAACAAACAGGAATACGATCGCTTTTCATTGGATCCCTCGAGTAAGTCAAACACTATTTTGCATCCCGTTTTACCATTATAATGTACATAGAATGAATCATTAATGCAGGCTGTTTGTGAATACTCCTAACACACGGCATATCTGCCTTTGAAGATTTCTGGGATGACATCGCGCCCAATCCCTTTGTTATGTTAGGAATGTGTGTGCTGCCTGCCAAACCTTAAGCACATCCTTTGTCTCCAGACACCAGTCAGGTCCTGCTGATCCTGACTGAACGGATGGCAAACTTTACAGAGGCGTGTGTGAAACCAAGGGGTTTAGTGCAATTATACATTCATAATGATCTCATTATTCTCTCCCTCTCTCTCTCTCTCTGAAAAGTCTTCCTCTCGCTCGTTCCTCCTATAATTGGAGTCAGTTGAGTCATTGCGTTCCCCTGTGATTAGTTTGATTAGCGCCTCCTATGTCCAACTAGGTCATCGTGTTTCCTTGTGACGAGGTCCCCTTGTAGTCATGCTGTCATTGTTTTGACCATGCCTGGTAAAGCTTCATATTATTGTATTGTATTATATTTTTGATAAAGGCAAGCCTTTGAATGTTTTCTTAAGGCATAACGCATTAAGTGGGGCAATCTTCTTTCTTGATCTTATAACAAATTTGGTGCTATTATACAATTGTGTAGCAGAACAGGACCCTAGGCCATGCACAACAAAGTCAGAGATTTTCCATCTCCCCCAAAGGAACCATTACAGTCCTACACAACCATTCACTGACCATTAGCTAAAGTATACGGCCTTGAGTCTGAATGCAACTCAAATCTGCATTCAAATAGTCCTCATAATAACCATTTAATACAAGAAATATTTGTTGTGAATTACAGTATAATTATAATTATTTAGTTCTCTACAATAAAGCTTTATGCTAAAGCAACCACTTTATTGAACATACATTGCATATACTCAACTGTGCATTGCATATTCTACTGTAACTATGTATGGTAGGCCTAGTATATCATTATTATATAATAATATAATACAAATAATTATATACCGTATAAAAATAATGCTTTGTTGGTCCATACAAAACATATGCAAGAAAAACACAGTTTTTCTTTGTGGAACACACTTGCTAAGTGCTAAGCATTTCCATAGACAGGCTTTCATGCTGCTTGGTACTAAATAAATGCCTTTATATTCAGTATATTCAGGATTAAATCGCTTGTTTTTTGTAACAAATAAGCAGTGTTTGCGGTAGACCATTACTGTAGACATTTCACTTGGTCAAAAGGGTGGGCACTCTTAGAACTTTAGAGGCAATTTGACCACTGACCTCAGTCATTGAATTTAATGGTCCCCTCAAATGGCTCAATGGGTTCATATCACAATTAGGAATAACACAGTGTGTGCAAGCATGTCCTCTGCACAGCCACTGTGTCTTTCTGTCCACTGATAGGATGTGACAGGAGCAGCCATGATATGCAGGTAGTTAGCAGAGTCAGCACAAGCACTCCATAGCATACTCCCATGCACTCTCTTCAAAGCAGATAATGGCCTGTATCAGACCATAACAGTCCTCATAGTCAGTCACCTTTTGTTGTTTACTACATTGGCCTTTCCAATACACACATATTATTATAATAAACAATAACCAGTAGTAATTCATTTTTTGTAGTTATAGTGTCCATGTTGTACAGTGTCTCCACTACAAGAGTTGTAGTGGAGGATATGTAGAATAAAAGGACAATATGTATAATGTCAGTGTGTATAGCAACTAGTTTTGTGATGAAGCATGATGTGTGTGAAGCCCATATGTCCTATCTGGTAGTCAAACTTCAATTCCGATACACGTCTATAGAGCTTGTTAGAAGACATAGTTTAAGTTAATGTAATAAATTACAATGGCTAATTTTCATCCATGCAAATTCACCCATGCAAAGTCATCACAATAGTTCAAATTATTTTTCAGGTGAATGTTGTAAAAAGTTGTGTGTATATTATGTAAACAGATATACATCTATATTTATTTACATAATATTATTTAAACAAATTAAATACAAAATGCATTTAATATTATGCTTTAATATGTTCAACAGAAAACGTTTTCATTTCATTCAATATTTAAGAATTTGACTATATTCAAAAAGTAATATTCATTCCAAATAGAGGAATGTTTTGTGTTAAATAAATGTGATATGCATTATATTTATTAAATGCAGAAGAATACCCTGGATATTGTAAAATCATATTCATCTCTATTCTTACAAGGTTAAAAAAAATAGTAATGAAAACAGTGAGATTCGCGTCATCTTCTTATAGACCAATCAGATTAAAGTTAGTTAAATCAAGTGGGCTCATTCCGTAGTGCTATGGGTGTATTATTTCTGGATCATTAGAATTATTACAATTAGATACATTTTGATTACTTTACTTTTTAGATAATACTACTTATTATGATGTATATTCAATGATTGCTAACATATAGTTATGTTTTGTTAGTTTTGTGTTTTGGTGATCTCCCCTCCATAACGTCAATATGGACTCGACCTTCCCCTCTCTGTCAGTTTCAAGTTGCGCCTTCGTGCCGTTTGCTTGTAGGCCTAAACAAGTGCTAACCACTGTGAACGTTTAGAATGGTATGCGTTTTGGAATAAGATTTGCATCAGACAATGGATAGGAATTTGTTTATGAGTGACGTGAAAAGATTATCAACGCACGATTTAAGGTAAGAGGTTACCTTCGCTTGCAAAACATGGTCCATGTTTTTTCTGTGATCCATGGGCTTCACCTCTGCAAGAATGTCACGCGTTGGCGATGTTTGTTGAGAAGAATAGCCTACAGTATAGTAGCCTACAGCTCGCCAAAATAATGTAACATTACTTTTAACTCTAACATCAACAACACAATACGTCTTTGTACACCCGTGGCCAGGTGTCAGTCATTTTGGAAGTACGGTGCCGGTAATATTAAACTTATAGAATGGGATAGTATGGAATTTGAGTAGTCTAAGCCTTTGACTTTTTTAGTACCGTACCAGTGGTACACTGCTGTAGTATAATGCATGTTTAATAGCCTAATAGGCTAGGGTTGACTAGAAATAGCAACATCCTTAATAATAATAAAGGAATAATAAAGGATTTGCTAAGCTACACCGACCGGTACGTGCCATCATCGAACTATATGTAGCTTTTACACTGAGCATGTATGAGTATAGAGCCTACCCTCACATTTGCCTAATGCATATATTTTGGTTTACGAAGCTTTCCCTAACATAACACGTTTACTACAATGCTCAACGAACTGTATGCTACATACTACTGTACTTCCCAAATTTCATGCTCAAGGTTGGTCACTGGTCAGGATAACCATTTGTGTTTTCTTAACAGAAGGCTAACGTCAAACTATAATATTTTACATCTAAATTGAGTGAGTAGACTAATGCGTTCTTTCTTTATTGGCAATTTACTAATTAGAATACCACCTCTATACCATCTATGTTTATGGTCCTAGTTTTTAGGACTTAATGCACATTAATAATACTATAGTCAACAATAAGTAATACGCTGTGCTTAGTCATACAGAGTGACCATGTAGAGTAGACTATGTTGTCAGATTGACAGACTTTCCCTTGTGCCAAGACTCAACACTGCTCTGTCTTTGTAGTGGGGGCTGTTACTGATTTGTGATATTGATCCCTGTAGAAACGTACATTATTTTTTGTTTCCCGACTTTGTTTTGAAGAAATCTTTGCAGTTCCTGACAGCTATTTCTGTTGTGTGAAGTTGCAGAGGCAGACTCTTTGGTTTATGCCAACACCTTGTAGCTTGTTGTGTTCCATCACAGCTTGGTGTTTACCTCCCGAGAGACAAGGGCATAGAACAGATGTAGATGACTTAATGGCTCAGCAGCATTTATGTGTTTTCTTCTATTTTTACAGGAAGGAATTGGGATGGCTGAGACCTAATACCTTTAGTAACCAGATGGAGCATAGTGGCACACACTTTATTGCCGAAATGGCAGTGCATCACTTTTGTTGAAATCTGTTGCTGATTGTTTGCTGATAAAGCTGATGTACATCTCTAATATATAGCTGGGAAGAATCATAGGTACAGTGTCTTGGGTTGACACATCTAGATTAATCTACAATTTAGAACATGTAAGGATAATCTGTCATATTGCTGTTTGAGGTAACCCTGGTGGGACAGAGAGTGATGTCCTGTCTAGATATGACTACAATTATGTTATACTGTGGACTAACTGTTTTGGGTCTGGAACTGATGAAATGGTGCTAGGAAGTTCTCTGAAATCTCTGCTTACTGTTTCATCAGATGGAAACAGAACGTGTAAGATTTTACCCGTAGTTCTGTGGCTAGTTTGACAGAAATAACGGGTACAGCTAGGCAGCTATCTGGGCACAGTGTGCTTCATGTTGGAGAGGCGAGCTAGTGTACTACCTGACCGTAAAAGGAGAAAAACTGTATGATGCTGAAGGCAAGATGTTTGTCATTTGAGGTTTACCTTAAGCAGCCTGTCCTGCCAATAATGAAATGTATTAAGACAACTCCACGTATTAATACAATATTAATTGTTGTCTGAATGAGGTTGAGTATTCCACAGGGTTGACTCAACCTTTTTGTCTAACATACATTTTGTAAAACCTTCCAGCTAAATTTGAATAAAAGTAAAACCGTATTTGTCTTAGTCACGACATGTCTGGATTTAGCCTTATTGGGAACTATTAGGCTACATGGACATGGTGGTAAATGATGATTCTGGTTGTCTAAAGTAAAGGTCTGGGACCCCTAGGGGTTCCTGAGAGGAACTGCAGGGGGTCCTCCAAATGTATTGAGCCCAACACATACATAATATTTCTACATTAACATAAATACAACCTAGCTATAACTATATGAATATCAATAATTGTTTTAATGTCTTAGCATTGTATACAGTAGGTTACACCATTTCAAAGTCTTTTAAACATGGCACCACAGCTATGCTAATGTCGATGTCCTACTAGTTTTGTGCTGTGAGAATAATAGGCAAATCTACTCCAAGGGTATTAGTTACATTTTCACAGGACTAATTAACCTAACCCAGATACATCATTGTTGTTTATCTTTGTTTCAGTTGTACTTTTTCTCTTTGGTTTGCATACAGCCTGCCACACACAAAACATTCATACCACTTTGTTCGTACCACGCAGTGAACACCACTTTTTTGCCATCAAGCTTTATATCAGTAAATCTGCTGCTTAGAGTTCAAACCTGTCACCTCTTTAGAAACTACAACAAATTTCACACTTGGTCCTGAAGGATCCCCAGGGTACTTTCAGAGAGACTAACTCTCCAGTACTATATCCCAATTGTCTGCCTATTCACTACACTATAGACTAGTATCTCCATCTAGGCTGTACATTTCTGTAGCGACATGCTGTATTGCATTCTAGAATAGGCTAAGATTGATTTTGAGGTAGGCACACATGCAAAAGTTGACTCATGTTGGCCTGTGGTGTATTTATTTAAGCCTTGCTATTAGAATATAATATACTTTAAACATACCACACATTTATTAAACATTTGATTTGGCTAGCACCTGGACATTGTAAAATATAAGAAGGATTATCTTTAAACTCTACTTGTGAAGGAATCTGTTTTCATGCTTTCTCAAGTGCACTATCAGTCGGCTCTGGGTGGGTGTTTGGTTACTCTTACTGGATTAGTCTCCAGCGCTGCAGTGTTCATACAAGAGTACGTCTATTCCTATAGGCCTTTGGTATGCTGGACTGTAGAACTGAAACAAAAATTAGACATTTCATGGTTCAGACTTAGGTTATTTCAAGTGCTAGCCAGTTTATCTTCCTGTCTATCATGTATTTTCTAATCTATTATAAAAACACATTTGCTTTGACTTGCATCTTATTGTGTGGTCTAATGTAATATTTCAGTTGGAACACAGAACAGATGGTTTATATACTATCCTATCTAGCTCTGCTTGCATTGCCTTACTTGGTGGTTGCTTCTCTACTCCCACATGGTCTAGTCTGAGCCTAGGTAACAAGTCTTAGCGGACTCTTGTGTCTGTCACTCTCAGATTTCTTTTCCTTGTCTTGTGCATGCTGCCGACACCACCTTTACAGTGGCTACTTGTGTGACCATTATGCAAATGAATGAAGGACACAATCAAATAATAGAGGAGATGGTTGTGCACCGTGCTTTTCATAGATTAAAAAAATAAAATCCTGTACCTCTGATTTTCAATATGGTCTGATTTCTGTTCACATAGAATACATCTGCCGTATTTTACACAAACACATGAAAAATGAGAGCAAAAAAACAATGTGTTGGGATTATATATAGTCTCAGACTCTACCATCTGAATGAACATAGTTTATCTAGCTAACTGGTACACTTCTACAGGTTTTCCTGCTGCTGCTGGAACAGAACTATAGCTTCCTCAGTATGCCCCCTCACTGATATTTGGCAAATAACCTGTTCACAGACAGGAACTGGATCTTTAGTTTCATTCACAATCTAATTCCATGTTTTGTCAAAAACATACTTGGAGTGTTGTTTACAAAGCTTGTCTTGGGGTACGTGACTAAGATTAAATACTCCTGGTCAGTTCTGTGTGCGCGCTGCAAAAACAATCTGGTGTTTTACACAGCCCTGAGTCTGTAAATTGAATGCATTCAAAGTGGTACCCATGGTGATGCCACACCACATGGCAGCCATGGCAATGCATGTCCAATGTTGGGGCAGAACTCCTGAGGGTGCACCCTATGAGCACCCAAATATCAGCAATCTTTGACTAGTGACTAGATACATTTTAAATCTTTTTATATGTACTTGTACGAACATGCATACATACAGTATCTCACAAAAGTGAGTACACCCCTCACATATTTGCAAATATGTGAGCATATCTTTTCATGTGAC
>JAODUH010001824.1:0-12491 GCA_027564835.1 Typhlichthys subterraneus | reverse complement strand
GAATACTGAAATATATTTGCAAATCGTGTGACATTTATTTGTGAATCATGAAATATATTTGCGAATCGCTTGACATTGATTTGTGAATACGAAGTATATTTGTGAATCACATATTTATTTGTGAATCACAAATACATTTGTGAATTGCATGACATTTATTTGCGAATTATGACACTAATCTAACCCCATACATAATGGAGTCGTGACATTGAGAAGAGAATGTGCTCACACGCGCAAGTATACGCATGTGCATATGTGTGTGTGTGTGTGTGTGTGTTTGCGCATATGTATGTGGCCCAGGAAGCATTTGTTTTGGTATTAGATATGCTTAGTGATCTTGTAATTTAGAAGGTCATACATCGTTCATTTAAGTAAGAATTAAGGTGTTAATATATTGCATGCTTTATCGTTTGTATCACTGTAGGATTAACATTAGCATAACAGAATTGACATGTAAAATGTTAACAATCTATATTAACAATCACTAATTTTGAAATAGAAAATCACTCAAATGTTCTTCAACTGACATGCCACACTTTAGATGATGGCTTTATGCTTTACTACAGTAGATGTGCCTATTTCTGTTTCTTGTGCAATAAATAGCTGAACACAAAAGGTGCGCATGACAGCCCTTCTGGTTATATGGCAGTGTTGATGCAATACTACCTGATGTTAGCTGTGCTAATGATGCACAAGGGGGCTGCAACCATGCCCAATATGGATTTTATTATTTTATATTTATTAATGATAAATCAGCAAGTGGGAACAAAATAAAATGGGATGAAGTTCACTCATTTGTGAAAAAGCTTCAAATTTTGGCAAGATTACAGTCCTATAAAGAGTAATTTAGCAAAATCCACAGGCATAGTAAAATATACACTTGTCTATCGTGTGGCTGGCTGCCTGCTATCACTGCATTATGACAAACATGAATTAATCTAAGCAGTGTAATGTAAACAGATACTGACAGATATGATCCGTACATTACTTGAGTTAATGGCACAATGTAATTTTTCTGAAAACACATACACCCAGGACTGTAACATTAATATAATGTATATGTGTATTTACTAGTTTGGTATAATCAGACCCACAATTCACTTCATGAATATAGTCAGTTCGTCAGGACATGCTCTATTGGTGATTGTTTACAGTCTTTGAATTCTATTAGGCATACTGTAGACCTCGGGTTCATTTTGAAAATGTTGGACAGCTTTTAACCAATCAGCATTGCTGAACTGTTTGTATCATTCAGCCAGCTCTCCCACCATATCCAACATATTTTCACGTGGGGTGTGCGAGGCCCTGTGCAAACTTTACATACAAGGTCTTGACCGTTATTCATGCACATGAATCATGGTCACATACGCCTACCTAACTATTCTTGTGTACTGTGTACAGTAGCCTACATTTACAGCGCAACATCATCATTGCTATAATCGTCTTTAAAAAAAAACACTAAAACCGACATCATCAACACAGTGCAGAGCTTTGACTTTATTGGATATATTGCAAAATTTCAGGTCTTCTGATTTTATACCAGTAGGCCTAAAAACACACAGCCAACGGTCACGGGTATACAGTAATACAGTTTACAGCCTCATATCTTAAAAGGAGAATTATAGGTAGAGGAGAATACATAAAAACTCACACACTGTCTCAAATTTGCATTTAAACATATGACGTGGATTTTGGGCTGTCGCGGTTAAATAATTTTCCATGCGGTGATTTACGTTGGTGCAATAGCGCGGTGTGCGGTATTACCGCCATGTTTTTGTTTTTGTTTTTAGTGGTCAAGTGCGTCCTGCAGAGCTTACGAAATAGCGTGGTTCTGGGGCATAAACACAATTTCTAGGCAAAATGATCTCAGTCCGTAATGAGACAATGTGCAACGGCATATTGGCTACCGGTGTTCTGACTGTAGAAATGGGATCACGTTCGGCATATGTTTGATGAAAATGTCAGCTGTAAAATATGACCAATTGATTAACAGCATATTAAATAGTGCAAGACTGAAAGTCTATGATGTGTCAAGCTACTGTAGATACCTTGACTTAGCATAGTTGTATGCAGAACGAAGTGATGGCCCAAGTTGTTGGGCTGTTTTCGGTTTAGCAACCCAAAACGCACAACTATTCTGTTTCCTTTCCCACAAGAAATAGACATAGACCAAAATATTTACGCTGCCAATACATCCATGGTGCGATGCATCATGCATGCTACCCAAACAGTACGGATTATGACAAAACTGTAGTAACGCCGTAAAGCGTAACGTCAGAGTGTCGTAAATACATATGTTCCCAAAGGCTACAACCGGCTACAATGTGGCTTGGGGGAATGGGAACTCAATAGTGCACATTCCGAAGATGAAACCTCATATTCAATGAGCTATCATAATGAAAAATATAAAATGTAAACATTGCGATAATGGCGGTTGCTTTCCATTCCCCGCGGTTGGATTAGCAACACCGCGGTATTGCAATACTGCGGTTATCGTGACAGCCCTAAATGGATTCTTATTAAAGTCACTTTAATTTCCTTATTGACTGCAGCAAGTAATACATCTCAGCAATAAGATAATTATTACACCATATTAGCTAAACACACAGGCTTGGTCATTGAGATGTGTTCGCCAGGGCCGAGTTCTATTCCCACTGATTTCAAAAGCGGGTATTCTACATATTAAAGGTCAATAATGTATATAACATTCATCAGCCTACACTTCTTCAGGTTTTAGAAAAGTTTAAGAACTGTAGATTGTGTCTAGGTAGATTATGTTCCATAATATTTTCACAATTTTCACAACTACTTAATTGAAGGCTGGGGATGGCAGATGGAAAGTTCTATTTGTCGGACAAATACAGATCGGCCTTAAGATTGGTCAGACTGCCTGTCCATCAAAACTACGGCGATGAGTTGTTTGGTACTGAACCTTTATTGGTGTGATGTTACAGTACATCATGATAATGCATGAGCTCACAATCGCCTGCTACCAAAATGAATGTAAACCAGAACTTCACTTACCATCAGCGCGAGGCCCTGTGCCGTAGCAAACCTCCCATAGCCCATGTGACGTCTCTGCCAACATGTTCAAACAAACCCTGAACTTTGGTTGGTCCGCAATCCAGGGTGGCTGTGCTATCGCTAAAGTGAGCAGCGTCTGCAGATGATAATCTCAGGGAAAATGTAGCTGAGAGCTATAGTCACAAATGTCATTCCCGATTAGGCTCAGCTCCTGCGTTTGCTCCGGAAAAAGAAAAAGAAAATAACTAAACGTCATGGTTTATTATGCAGGATCATATTTAGCACTTTATATTTGTCATAATTGCAAATGAAAATGTGTAGTCCGGCCCTTTGATTCGCAATTCATTCTGTGGAAGTCAGTATTAATGGGTTTTACGCCTGCTCTCGGGAATCATCAGCTCTTCTTCCCTGCGACACGGTGCAAGAAATACGACAAGAGTGAAGTGGTCAAACTTAGATCCCCAAGGGAAAAGAGATAAAGGAAAGTGTCACAGGAAATAACAGCCATTCTTCTCAGCGTTGAGGGGAATTATTGTACAGATTCATGATACATGTTTACCACTTTGTAGAGGTCTGTAGGTACAAGCAGCAGCGTGTGACAAACCATCTATATAAGAAAGAAGCACAAAGATGTTCCCAGTCAGAAATGCCTCTCATTCTTACAGCTGGAAGTGATACAGCATGCATGAAGGATTCAAGGCCTCTTTGATGTTTTGTCCTTTAATGTGCTTAATTGCCTGCTTTAATCCTGCATTCTTCTATCTGTATTGTATTTTCACACTACATTAGCCAGAGACAGAGCACCTCATGCTCTCCCACATGATGAATATAACAGACCTTGCGCTCGTGCTTTGACTGCAGTGACGTTTGTGTGTGTGTGTGTGTGTGTGTGTTTGTGTGTGTGTTGGCGGGCTATCTCTGATTGTCTCTAGTTCTAACTCTGTAGTTGTCAAGGAGACTTATGGTGTCACTGATTGAATCGTCCCATAGGGCAAATCAGTAGATTAAAATGCAGGCTATTATTTGCAAATGGTAGTTTGGCGCCACTAACGTTGGTTAGTGAGAGAACAACGTGGCTGTAATTTCACTGATTTCATACATACAGTTTACAGGTAGTTCAGATTCCCAGTAGCTGTTTACTGGGATCCTGTGCGTACTATGGTGTTGCTGCATGCATTGCTACTCATGTACTGTAGATGTGGCTGACAGACAGGTGAGGAAGATGTCTAAACACGTCACACACACTTTAAGAGGGAGGTCCATAACCAGTGCTTTAAGAAGGGTGCTGAGGACAGGAAGATGTGTGTGTGTGTGCGTGTGTGTGTGTGTGAGAGGGCGAGGGGACGTTGCTCCCTGACCATATGCGCGTGTGCATTTAGTGGCATCCTGTTTGCCTCTTTTAGCTTAGAGCTGCGTTGACATTGGGCAGATGGCCGTGTGTCTACAGCAGTGACTTTGTTTGGCTTGGGGAATGACTTTCACAACCTACAGTATGTGTGTGTTTGTGTTTGCACATGCATCTTCATATGGGAATGGTTACACCCATGTGTATCGTGTGTTTATGGCATAATGTCTGTCTTTTTGTCCTTCTACGCTGACATTGAAATAGGTGGCGAGTGTGTCCACATTTGAGTAACCCAGGTCCTCACATAGTCAGTCAGTCATAGTGCATGCAGAATGTACAGTGTGCATAGTGGCCTTGCGTGTACAGCTTTACATAGCTTTACATATTCCAACATAGTGTTGGAATATGTTGTGCCCATCAACTGTAATACAGTACATGCCTTACCAAAAGCAGCTGTCATATTCTATTGCATGCAGGACAAGATAGTGGTTAGTCGTGGAGGCCTTGCTGATACGTAGCTCCTGGGGCCGATCCATGGTCTCTCCATGTTGCTCATCCATGGGCAACATGGCTAACTCATACCTGCTCATCATTGCTAGCATTTGTACTCACTGATTCTGTTAAACATGTCTGGTAAACTAAACCTAATTGTAATATAATACATTTTTAGATTCATAGTTTAATGCTTTATACAGGTTTTGGAATGTTTAGATGGAACGGGCCCAGCAGAAACTAATGGAGTATATATCCCAGATGCCCTAGCAAACAAGTCTCGTCTATGCAATTAGATACCCTACGTTCTATGAGTGTGTACATATATGCATGGTTATTTCCCGAGGCACAGCTAACTAATAAAGTCAAAATAATAATAGCGACAGTACAAAGTTCCTAAAATAACTGCCATCCATCCATCCACCTTATCAGCTTATCCGGAGTCGGGTCGCGGGGGCAGCAGCTCCAGCAGGGGACCCCAAACTTCTCTTACCTGAGCCACATTAACCAGCTCTGACTGGGGGATCCCGAGGCGTTCCCAGGCCAGTGTGGAAAAATGTATTTCTCCACCTAGTCCTGGGTCTTCCCCGAGGGCTCCTCCCAGCTACGTGCCTGGAACACCTCCCTAGGGGAGGCGCCCATGGGGCATCCTTAGAAGGGAGGTGTTCCAGGCATGTTCAGCTGGGAGGAGGCCTCGAGGAAAACCCAGGACTAGGTGCTCATACCACCTCAACTGGCTCCTTTTGACATGAAGGAGCAGCGGCTCTACTCTGAGGGCCTCCCAAGTGGTCTCAGGTGAGGGGCCAGACTAAGAATGGCTCAGAAGACCCTTCATGAAAGAACATAAAATAGGAGAAGTTACCCTGCCCAGAGGAAGCCCGGGGCCCCCATCTGGAGCCAGGCCCAGAGGGAGGGCTCGCTGGCGAGCGCCCGGTGGCTGGGTTTGCCACGGAGCCCAGCCGGGCACAGCCCGAACAAGCAACGTGGCGCCTCCCTCTCCATCCTATGGGACCACCACTCGTGGGAGGAACCGTGGGGGTCGGGTGCGCTATCATATGGGTGGCAGTGAAGGTCAGGCTCCTCAACGTACCAGACCCGGGCAGCAGAGGCTGGCTCTGGGGACGTGGAATGTCACCTAAAATAATTTATCTCTTTAAAAAAAAAAATCAATCTTCAGAGTTGAACAGTGATGGAAGGGTTAGTTTGCATAGGCCATTAGTGAAGGCCATCCATCTTGGTCTTGGTTTTACACAGATAAGTCATTGTCTGCAGGAAAGTGTAACCGTAAGAAGAGAGCAGAAGAATAAACAGTGGACTTACATATGTGCATGGACAGAATCGGAATGTATAAACCTTGTTGAGACTAATGCATAAATCTTGTAATCTGATTAAAGAAGTACAATTTCAAAAACTGATTTGAAAAGAACAGGAAACTAAGCTAATCTTTGTGAAGTTTTCTAAGGAAAATACTCCCCAATGCTTCATATCAGGACTTGCATTTTGCACAGATAAAGTAAACCAAGAAAAGACACGTCTAATAAAATAAATTAAATAACATTGATCAGGCAATATAACTAATCTTTCCATAGCCTTCTCTAATGAATAGAGTTCATGTCAGGACACAGTTGGTTTCTACTGGGAAGCTACATTAAGTGGAACAAAGACAACATAAAAAAAATCATTCTCTTTAGAGATAGGATCTTTGTTCTTTTTAAAGGAAGCGTACAAGCTCAACACACTATAGTGAAGGTTTGGGCCACTTGTACAGCACAGACCATATTTGCATACAATGGCCACTGAAATTCAATGGCTTTAAGTTTTCAATTATAGTCTGTGTATATATGGAATAAGGGGCAAACATGCACACATACACGTGTGCATGTTTAATAGCAGAATAAAACATTCCCAGAAAAACTATCTTGGTAATATGAATAATTTGACCATGGCTATAACACCAGAAAGATACAATAAATAGACACACCCAGGCAAAGCAACCAGCTTATCGTGTTTAGACAATACAGTGCTATTGATGGACATTTACTAAATAAATTTGACATAGGCCTTAGGCACTGTTTTATAGCATTTGGTGTATGCTTGAAAAATCTCTGGATTATATAAGGGTAAAAAAACAACTAATATGTCTGTGTACAGTATGTGCGTGTGTGCATCCATGTGGTATACAGTGTGTGTAATTGAGTTTAACATTCTTGTCGTGTTAAGCAATGACTTGCTCAAAATATGGCCATGAGGATGTTTCCTTCTTTGAATTCTGGTTCATCCTTAGACATATTTATTCAGTTTGTCAAAGTAGTTTATACTGCTTAGACAAAATCATTCTAATCACATACGCATACATATATGCCATTTTAGCCAGAATATTTTATCTGACAATTAAATTAACTTTCAACGTAATAAAATTACTAAGAATGTATATTTCAGGTTGAATTACAAATTGAGAATTTTAAAGAAACTGTATTTAGTATTGTGCTAATTTGACCTTTGCTTTCAGTTTTATCAGTGAATACAGTTATGAAATCAATAAATCTGTCTAGTGCTTCTTCGAAATAATTTTCCACTAAGAACATTTCTCAATTGGGATTTCATAATATTGCCTGCAATAAAATGACATTTCTTAAATGTTCTATTACTCTGTATTTTGGTGTTAAAATGTCAGAAGAAGAAAACATGGGCTGTGTTTGAAATGTTCACTCGATCACTCATTCCCTAAATAGTGTTCAATAAATAGAACACTTACTAGGAAATAAGGGCAGTCAGTTGTTGATATATTTCGAACACGTATACACTACCTTTTCCACTACTACAAGCGTCGGATATTCATCTGGTATAGACTATTGTTGCATAAACAAACGAAAATATATTGGTTGGATACTATATTAAATGAAATTCGTAACGTAAATGTACGTTATCCATGCAAAGCAGTCAATAAATAGTACATTAAAATAACAGTTTTTTTTTTTTTTAAAGCACCGCAACAGTTTCATTGCATAGCGTATTAATAACAACACAAGTTGTGTATGGCAGCCTAACTTTTTTGTTTACACAGTTAAAATGTTTATCATATGACAGAGGAGAAGCCACTGCATGGTAGACGCCTGAGACGTCAAATTAATTACAGCCTAGAGTACCCTACCCGTAGCAGATAATAACTGTGCCATTGCGAGACCTTCAAACGTAGTAGGGATATGCCCACGAGTATGTCTGAATACACTTTTCTGTGTATAGGCTACCGTACAAGTACCCGTAACAATGACTTCAGGATAAACTAAACTAAATAAAAAAAAAATATCCTAGAATGTTACTCTGGGTTTTTGCCTATTTTAGGAGACTGATCTTTATTATCAGGAATGATTTCGTAGACTACGCTTTGCACACATCTACTGTACCAGTACTGTAGATGTCAACATAGTCCTTACGTCAAACATTAGCATCATGAGACCCCAAAACAACAATCGATTTACACGCAAAATATAAATCAAACATTACATTGGTGAGTTTATTAGTGACAATTTAATCAATGAAAATGTGTCCCTTCTTCAGCTGTATACAGCATGTATCTATCGCAGTAATATAATCTGACGGCTTCTTCTTCTCCTGTCAACACTGACAGCACACCGCAGTGCATTGTGGTATACATCGATCGATGTAGTGTACATCCTTTGTACACTACTTTTGGAGTGCATCACAAAGATTTTCTAGTGCAAAATTTAGGGAATAAAAAATTCAGTTGGGAACATCACTACAAAATGGCTGATTTACTATAGTGTACTACAGTATATAGTGAACGAGTGTACATTTCGAACACAGCCATGTTCTAGAAGGTTGTCTTTTATTCAAGTGAACATTAACTAAATGGTAACAGAAACAGCTTTTCTGTTCAACAGTTAGATGGATGATGTTAATCAACTACTTCTAAAAACACAATTTGAACAAAAAAAACATAATTGTTGTTGTTTGTGCATGTGTGTTCGTGAGTGTGTGTGTTGTGTTGTGTTTGGATAAAAGAGGATAATCACACTATGCTACCAACTGGACACAAATACTGCATAATAATTTGATCTAAAGGAATTAGCCTTATGCTGTTGTAATATACTGTGGCAAGCCGGAGAGAGGAACAGACGACCAGCAGATGTAGGTAAGTTTTCTTATTTATTAATATTACACAGCGATGCCTCACTGTATGTTGCGTATTCCGTTCCTGTTGTCTGGGGGGTTCTTCTCACTGTAAAACACAAGACAAAGAAAGAGATCTCCGCATTAGGAAAGGCACAGCCTGGGTACTGTCCTCCTTTTACTAATATTCCCCCTTGGCTAGTCCTACGTTTGTTGGTCTCCTATTGGGGTTTGGGGGAGAGTAACCCACATACCTCCCTACTTGCTCTCTGACACGGTGTCTGGTATCTTGGCCTTCTTATCCTCTCTTCCTGAGATCCGTAATCTGTGAGATGAGCTCCACCTGGTGCTCCGCCAGCGTGAGAGTTGTTCCGCTGCCACGTATCGCCCTTCCCATACAATGCCGGCGGGTCTGACGGGTCCCCTCCTCCGGGGGACAGTCGGCCTACCACAATGCACACAATACAAAAATCAGGCTATTGCCAACAGGCTTTTCCCATTAGTAAACATTTAGCAATATGATTGGAAAGGAAAATAATTATCCTCGGGCAAAGGTTCACTGTTCTTTTCACCTGCTGGGTTTTTACCAGCTACTGCATCAGATCCCTCTAATAGTATTGTTGTAAAGCAAATTTTCATATGAAAACATTAGAAAGGTAGATTGAAATAACTCCCCGCAGACATGTTTGAACACGTTCTTCTTCCCAGTGGGGAATTGTGTGGCTCTGCGGCCTTGCAAATTAGCTATTACATTTTCTTAGGCCATTAAGACACAAAGCACCCGTATGACTGCACTTAGATCACACTGCAGCGGACATAATTGATGTTTATGCTTATTCTTGCTTGTTTATTTTGTTTCTTGTTATTTTGCTTCGTTTAGCCAGAAAAGCACAACCCCTATTCATGCGCGCACATTCACACACACACACTTAAATTGTGTGCATGTGTGTGTGTGTTTAGATACAGTAGATACAGAGATTTTTTCTAATGCGTTTCAATACATGTAAACATAATTCATCCTAGACTATAGTGAAAAAAGATGTAGTGCATATCTAGTGGTGTTTACTGCTATGCCTTTTAATCAACTATTGCATGCAAGGTAAATTAAAGGTGAGTGCACTCGCCCAAGGCACATGATAATGAACAGTCAGAGAGAGCACATTCTAGCACTAACAACACAAGAGGACACTCAAATATTTAAAAGAAACCCAAACAGAACATTTTGAACAGGCTATTGGCCCTTAACAACAGAGTAAATTCAGTGTGGAGATCAGGGTAATGTATCCAATAAATAACTCTTACAACCTATTCCATGGATGTTACAGTGTTATTAATGTGATGAGCGCATTCTACCATCGGTGCTAATCTTCCTAAATAATTGAAACAAAGAGCTCTAATTTCTAACATTATCAAGATGCACAGTACACCATGTTTTAGAGCTGTTCTACAATATGTCTGTGAAAAGGTTTTCTGCATATATGGCTTCTACATCCATCTAAAACCTTTAGTTAATAAGCCTATATCAATTCAACATTGGTTAAAACCTCCACACACAACTCGGCACAACATAATGACAATTTAATGCAGCAATCCTGTCCATAGAAGATGCATTTGTGTGTTTTAAATTGTGACTCAAAGCTTGTGGTCTATCCAATGTCAACATTGTCATGACACAGCTGAATTACAGTAAGCTGGGTAAAACTCCTCCATTCTGGAAGGAGTCCTTACTGCAGCTATAGGCTAACTTGATTGTAAATATGAGAGTTTGCCAAGTTCTTTGGTAACTGCTGTCTCTTGAGTTTCAGAAACAACTGAAATACTTACACAGGACACTGTAGAGGTGTCATTTACATGCAGATGTGCGCATCACTCACCAATATATGCCTTGCTCAATTTTGGCACAGCGTGGCTACAAATAAGTGGGGGCTGCCATGAGAAATAGGCCTCGGGTTCAATCAGCCTTGTAATTGGATAATGATAATACTAACATGATACAGCCAAGCAGTGCACACCAGTGACTCTGGTGGCTTGTTCCCTGCTCTCAAGACTGAGGGTCGCCTGGCTGCTCTGGCGACCGCGGGCTTAATGGAATGTGGAGGTGAATTAGTCGCTCTCGATCAGATCCGTTTACCGCATGCTGTTCACCCCGACCATCCAGGGTGACTGTGCGGCCTATTCTGCTCTGAGGTTGAAGTAACTTTGATTAGAATGTCGCTGTCCTCAGCCGAACATGTCCCAAGAGACTGATCTACGGGTACTATGGTAATTAGATCCTGGCATATGGGCACGCATGAATCACAGGAGGCAGTGTAGGACGCAAAATCAATTGTGGGGCGGGCGTGTCTCTGCGTTAGTGGCCGCTGTGGGGGTGATTTAGCATGTTGTACAGACCTCAGACCTCATAACTGCCCTTACTGACACCGAGCAGCAGTCACGTTGTACTGGGTCACACAGTACTGCCTCTGTTCATGCCACTAGAGGACCTGTATCCTCACATATCACCATGGCAACTACACCGACACAGCTGTCTGAAGTCGCCCTTCTAACATAGTCGGGGGGCTAGCCAGCTTACCTGTAAGATACCGGTGTACCTGCTCCATAATGGAGTGTTAAGAGATACAATATTATACAATAGACTGTTCATATTCAGAGAATATATACTCAGGGTCCACTAGCTGTCCATTTTGTGTGTGCTGAAAAATAATCCAGTGTTCCTACAAAGCCATGGCTCTGTAAACTGGAACACAAATGAAGTGGGCCGCACAACACTATCCCATCCTTGACAATGCATGTTCAATGTGTGGGACAGAGCTTAGGTGTATTTGTTTTGATGTTGAGTAACAATTGTTTTCCAGTATCACATACCTCACCTTTATAACCCTTATAATGGTAGTTTTTATTTACATATGAAGTGGAACCCCATACAAGGGGTAAAGGGAGTTTGGGGTAAAGTTTGGTTGCACAGTTTCTATGTTGATAGTTTTATTTTCAATTGTTTCAAATGTTTTATAAAATACAGTATGTGTACATGGTTCATGGTATGCATTCATATATTTTGGTGATATGTTGTGCTGTTAAATACATTTGTGTTTGTTGGTTGGTTAGCTTACTGCTTCATACTGTAGGTGGTGGTCGACAGATGAACTGTACTTCGCATACAATGTCTGTAGTGAACACTATGAAATCTGAGATGTCATCTTTTATTATGACATGTTCTTCTGTAGTGTTGCCACATGACAAGATAAATTGATTAAAAAGTACAGTACTTACCGAGCTTCAATTTAATTTTGGCGTGAGAATCAGTATGGAAAGCCTCGGAATCATTTTGAATGTGTCCGAGTCGTAACTGAACTTTTCAATCAGTGTCGTGTTCATAGCTATACGGGCGTGGTTTCTAATCGGCGTCGTGTTTATACCTATAGTATACGGGCGTGGTTTCTAATCGGCGTCGTGTTTATACCTATAGTATACGGGCGTGGTTTCTAATCGGCGTCGTGTT
>JAODUH010001823.1:0-12491 GCA_027564835.1 Typhlichthys subterraneus | reverse complement strand
AGAGAGAGAGAGAGAGGGGGGGGGTGGGAGAGGGAGAGAGAGAGAGAGAGAGGGGCGGGGGAGAGAGGGAGAGGGAGACAAGTCATCAGAGAAGCAGAGAACATCAAAGAACAAAGAAGAAGAAGAAAATGAAGGTGAAAAAGGGGGAGAGCGTTCACACAGTTTACATGGGGCTGTACAAGTATCCATTAATGTTCTACAGCCCCCACCCACCCTTCCTGTAATTATAGGGTCTTGTTTCCTCCTCTAATTCAAGCCACTATTTGTTTGTTTCTTTCAGCCATTATAGCCTAAACACCCACACCACACACACACGCACACAATACACATTGTTGATGCGGTTTTGTGATTATTAACTTACATTTTTTGAAAAATACAATAAATAAAAGTGTATATATAATACTGTACAGTATGTCCAATATATTTAATGTGTGTGTGTGTGCGTGTGCGGGTGTGTAAAGAATACAAATCTATTGACTGTCTATGGATAGAAACCTCTATGGTTCGTCTCTTCAGAGTGTTGTTGATGTTCTGCACCTAAATAGCTCTGCAACCAAACAATCTACAGTCTTCAAATCAATTGGGACATCTTAGCTATGAGTTTTAAAGAATTATAATACAAATAAATATATATGAATAGAAAAGTGTGAAGGTAAGAGCTCTCCCTGTACCTTTAGAGTACTACAACTCTTACATTTCATAAAGTGACTTTATATTTAAGGATTCCGTACCGTACTAGCTTTTTGACAGATCCTGTATACCTGGTGTGTGTTGAGAACTGTGCTAAGCACAGTAACAGTTGCATTTGAGGTTTTACTAATGACACAGTGCCATCTACTGATGAGAATAAACAGCTGCACTTGCGTTGCCTCTCCTCTCTTCTCCCGCGGCATCTGAGATTTGACATAGAAATGTAATTACAGTGTCTTTTCATATTAACAGATAATACTTCCATAATGATTATCTCCCTGGAGACCCTGTCATCATAGTCTAATTTACACTGACTAAACAGCCGCCTCTCTAGCTCTATTTTTGTTCCTCCTTCGCACCCCTCTGCTTGTCGCTGCGCGTCCATCCCTTCTCTCTTATGCCGCTGTGTCGCGAACAGAAGATAATCACTGCAGCAGGGAGAACAGGGTCCATTGGTTAGCGATAAGTAGTTGAAGCTCAGCTAGGGGGAAATTAATCCTGGGCTTGACACACCTCCTGTGTTCGTGCCTCCTTTAGTGCCGACTAATGGTCCAATTTCCTATCAAACGTCTAATAATTTCCCTCACAGCATGACTATCCATTGAGAAATGTGCATGTGTGTGTGTGTGTGTGTGTGTGCGTGTATGCGTGTGTGCGTTCGTGTGTGAATGGCTGTGCGAATTGACAGCGTGTGAATGGCTGTCTCTGTGTGTGCGAGTGTGTGTGTGTGTCCAACAGAGTCGGAAGTAACTTATTACATGTAATAAACTGATTACAAAAAAAGAGTAACTGTAATCCATTACAGTTGCCAGCTAAAATTGTGGAATCAGATTACTTTTATCAGGTTTTTTTTGCAAAATTAAATGATTATTTCTAGGACTACTTTCAAATTTAAAATGGAAGTTTGCACAAGAATAATTGATAAAACAATTGGCTGTTCTCTAATTAACCTTTCATTAACGGTAATCAATAATTTAAATGAAGTCCTACTTTAATCTGACCCCGAGGAACATAAACGGTCACATAAATAAAAAGATTTGGCATGCCAAGGCAGCAAATTGCATTGATGGCATTTCAAAGATCAATGTTAAAGCCGTGAACTAATTTATTTACAGATTATGTTACTAAATTTAACAAATATTTACATAACGTACATTTTTAACCAAAATGTAGGTTAGGCTACTGATTATAAATTTGGTCGTAACCAGCACTAACCGTAACAGATTACATTTACAAAGTAACCTACCCAACCCTGGTGTATAACTCCCCAGAGTGATGTGACACTTGAAATCATGCACAGATCTTCACTTGAGCATCAATCATTTCACTCCCGCAGGTTTGTCTAGAGCAGGGGTTTGCAACCTGCGGCTTAGAGGGACTACAGTCGGATGCGGCTCAAGAGTCCCTCTACAGTGGCTCCCTGTGGCTTTGATCGTGTGTAGCTGTAGCACAGTAGCTGGGTATTTGGTATATTCTGTTTTCAGGTCACCAGAAATTGGCAACTAATAAATGCTTCATCTCAAAATAGTCTTTGCCTGGGGCATGCCCTCGCACCCCCTGTGAATGAATAAACATGAATAAATTCTCATTTAGTCATATTAGTAATGTTGATAGGCACTCTATTTCCTGCTGAGAACCATGGCCTCAGAATAAGCGGTGCTAATTCTCATGCCAGCCGCTTCACACTCAGCTGCGAACCGATCCAGTGAGTGCTGGAGGTCACGGACCGATGAGGCAATCAGGACCACATCATCTGCAAACAGCAGTGATGAGATCCCCAGGTCACTGAACCGTACACTTATGAGCATCCTTATGTTTGAACAAGGTGTTTGTTATAGACAGTCCATGACTAGCACAGAAGTGTAACAACAATAGCCCACTCGTGTTTAGATCAGGGAGGCCGTTCCTCCCAATCACACCTCCAGGTGTCTCCATCATTGCCCACGTGCGAGTTGAAGTCTCCCAGTAGAACTATGGAGTCTCCTACTGAAGCCCCATACAGAACTCCATTCAGGATCTCCAGGAAGGCCGAATACTCAGTACTGCTGTTTGGTGCATATGCACTGACAACAGTCAGAGTTTTCCCCCCTACAACCCATAGGCGCAGTTTATCTCTATGTTGGTAAACTCCAGCATAGCAGCGCTCAGATGCACCTCACACCCTGGACAACTCCAAAGTAGAATAAAGTGCCTACTCCAAGTAGGGAATGAGTCCTTACCCCCAGTGAAGGAGTTCAAGTACCTCAGGGTCTTGTTCCCGAGTGAGGTGAACTTGGAGAGGAAAATTTGCCTGAGAATTGGAGCAGCGGGAGCAGTATTACAATCACTTTACCAGCACCGTTGTGACGAAAAGAGAGCTGAGCCGGAAGGCAAAGCTCACAATCTTCCAGGCGAATTTTGTTTCTACCCTCACCTATGGATGCACACACACATCCTTACACACATGTTTGAGAGCAGGGAGCTGAGGCAGCAATGTGTAACACACACACACACACACACACACACACACACACACGCACACGCACACACTCAAAGAGGAAGGTTTTAGCTGAGTACAGCAACATCAGCCCAGAGGAGAGTGTGGGGATTAACAGAGGAGAGAAGTCAAGCGTAGCCGGACAGGATGAAGACCATGGCAAACACAAAGCACCTGAGCCAGCACAAAAGACAGGCTGCTCAGCATTAGCCGCAGGCAGCGTCCTTCAAGGCCTCAACAACACCTGTGACATCCATTATCACTATATCCGCACTGGTCCTGTACCCTTTATTAATCCACAAGCCAGCGTTAAGATCTCGCCATTCACATGAGAAAAGTAGACATTACAGAGTAAATCTTGAATTTTCTATTCCCAATGGCGATTGATGATCATTTGCAGGTTATGATCAATGTTAATAATCTTAATCTTAATGCTAGTGAGTAGCAAGAAGATGGGATTTTACAAATTATAACATAAAAATGTTGTTACTTGGGTTGTGCCAGCTACCATCGACAAATGTACTTGTTGTAATGTAATTGTAATGTAATTGTCGCTGGAAATTGGAATAAAACATGTCTTCTTAATGACATAATGGTGAAAGATGTGTGTTTGCTGCCCTCTGGTGGGAATTTTATAAAATTACAACATCATTAGGCAGTATGTGATTAAAAACAATCAAGCACAGAACTTGTTGCAATATAGTAGTATTTTGATTCGTTGTGATTTTACCACAAATGTACATGCATTCAAACACTATTCATGCATACTCACACACAGCTACATGTACAGAACTAATCAAATGAACATAGTAGAGCAAAATAAAGAGGAAGATAACATAATTATTCTGTACTTTTATGTTTATTGTTTAAATTCACCAAAGAGGTTTCTTTTCACTGCATAACTACATCCAACAGAATTCATTGCTGTCATTACTGCTACCTCAGCCGATGCCAGAGTGACATCTTCATGACATCATAGCGTTGCCATGACATGGCTCAAACAGGAGAAAGAAAACATACTGACAGTACAGCCAATAGTCCGTCTTCAATAAAAGCATCTCGCCTGTGTCCCGTCTTTAAAGCACACAAACGTCAAGTTCTGTATGAGTCAAACTCTTTTTGCAATGCTGCTTTAAATACTGTATGTCGATTCATATCAATCACACACCACACACTAACTAGTGGATTTAAACACAAGCAAATTAAAATACTGAAAGAGTTTATGTGTCGTTATGCCTGTGAAATCCATTGCTGTTGCTGTTGTTGATATCCACTTGCTGTTAAAAACATGATGATGGATGGTGACATTTCCACACATTAATTGTAAAAAAAAAAAAAAAAACAGTTCGAATTTCATGTCCTTGAAAATCCATATCGGAAATACAGCAAGCTACACAACATACCGGTCTGCTTTAATCAGAGGGGTTAGATAGAGCAAATGCCTGAGCCATTGGAGCTGAGAACAAGTTGTCCATTTTCTTTTTCTTTTTTTTTTACATATTTATAATATTCTTTAATATATTGTACATTACACATTTTCTATTTGTATGCACAGCAAACAATGTTGAAGTCATACATGTAAAGCTCCAAAATATGTGTTTAAGAATTGTAGAAAAATATATAAAAACAGATAACTGATAAGTTGCTTGACACCCTATATGCCTGAGGACACTGGGTATCAACTGCTTTAAACACAAATTACCTTTCCCAAGCCCCACCCCTTTTTGCTTGTCCTCCAATAACAGTTCAGCATTTTTTAATCTGATGGAACCTTCCATCAACTGTCTGTTTTCCTGTAATAGCTTTCTATGGTGTTTTGTCCTACCTAGTTACAGTAACTAGGTAGGACAAGGGGCTTGGGAAAGGTCAATTGTGCAATTTCTACTGTGGACTGAAAAGGGCCCTGTCTGTATACTAAATATACACTTCAGCTGTTGCATGAGTTACAATTCCTCAACCGATTGTGATCTTATCTTAAGGTTTGGGATGGTTAGAAAAGTGCTCATTTAAGTAATCACTTCTACATGGCAGCAAACTAGACTCACTTCCTGTTCACAACTGTGCGGCAATAACACTGAATAATATGTCCAATTTTTCCGTTTGGCTTTCTTTGACATTTTTGACGTGAAATAAAAAAAATCTGGCCAAATCCTTGCTAACAGTGCATACCCCACCTGCATTATTATCACCTATAGTGAAATAGATATGGCTATTATCCCCTTTTATTCCAAGTGCTGAGGAGCCTTACATAATACAGTGTGCTTATATATTTTACAGTTTTTATTTAAAAACTGAGGCAAAATTATTTGTTATTATTGAAGTTATTTTGACTTGACATTCTCTGTTTCAAAATATTGCATTATTTCATCTTTATTTATGGCTAAACTGACCTTGTTCCAAAATGTAATCAAAGAGCTACAATCCAACTATTAAGTCCTTGCATGTTACACACACTGGTCCACCTGCTATAATCTTAATATATGGTGTCTGTGAGTGAGAATGGTACTTGTGATTTATGCAAAATGCTGAAGTGTTGGCACCCCTCAGAACATAAACAGTCAGCTCATATTTTCACCATAAAAGCAGTGAAACAAACCAACCACTAAAATAATAAACAGAATGGCTTTAGCACAACGTCAAGCAAAGCATTGTTCCCACACTACTTGCATATATCTCTTCAATATATCATCTGATATATACAGTAATACATCTAACTGTTTCATGTACGGGCCAGCTCAGGCCCTGACATTTTCTTCAACTGTCCAGTGACAGATTGACCCAGTAATCCCATCATCAAGACCAAAATAACCAAAGGTAAAATATCCTCCTTGTACATTTGAATACAGTACTCTAGACACCTTTCAAGTAAAATATTTATTTTTAAAGAATACTTAATTGATTCACTTAGCTTTAACACACCCGAGTCAAACAATAATTGAAATAACTTGAAATCACATAAATGTAAGATTTTCTTTTAAGATCTGTAAAATACTGAAAGGTATCATATTCTATGTCAATGTACTTACAGTACTTTGGCTAATCAAGTCAGGACATGTTAAAAAAAATAGGTGTTACACCAAGTGAAGCATACCTTTAAGTTAGTAAGAGGAAAAGTCTCTCCAAAATTACTTGGGATCTTAAAGTTCCATCAAGAACATTAATACCATGGCTATACCAATCCTCCACGCGGTTCACACATTTTTATTCTCTGGAGCATCAGTGTGAAACTCTCCAGAGATTTGAGGAAACCCCAGTTAAACACAGATCATTTGAAAAGTGTTGAAAAGTAATTTCAAAGAACTGTATTGACCCAGGCGTGCTTAGCAGGTAAGAGACAAAAACCATCATCAGATGACTGACACCGACAGAACAGAATGAGCAACGTTGAATAATAACGCTGTCATGTTTTTCAGTAAAAAGGGTAACAATTAACCGCTTTAAATTACAGAAATGCTGCTCTTATAATCATATCCACATACATCAAAGCCGCCAATTTCTCTGCAATTATTTTTCTTTTGCCTTGAAATAAGGTGAGTGGAGAAGTTACACTCACTACATATGTTTTGTACAGTAATCATTGAAAAGAATCAATGCACAAAAATTAAAGACAAAGCACACACACACATCTAGAAACTATAACTGAGAACCTCAAGACAAGATTTAGAGTTTGTTTTTTTTCTTTTATAATTTTCAGATCTTTTCCTAATTTGAGTTTAAAATACACATATGGTATGAACCAGCTGTATAAGATTTACATAATTTGGATTAATAATAATATTAATTTTTAAAAAAGCACAGTTTTGTGTCAGTCCAGCTTTGTGGGCCTTGTGACAGACCGTCCAATCCAGTCTGGTCTAGTTCACTCTGGTCTAGTCCAATCCAGTTTGGTCTGGTCTAATCCAGTCCAGTCTGATCTAGTCTAATCCAGTCCAGTTGACACCAGCGGACCAGACTATATCTCCACCATGGCAGAGGCATAACATCCACAACAGTCTTGGTCCTCCATCCACCGCTGGCCACATGGCAGCTGATGTATGGCAAGAAATTGAGTCCACGATATCTTAACAACAGCCGCCCCAATGCTCTGTTCAGCAAACGCTCTGTTCCGCAAACGCTCTCCTCGCGGCGTACACACAGCGGCATCGCGCTGGTCAGTTCAGCAGTGGGACAGACAGACCTCAGGCTGCACTAGAGGCTGCAAGAAGAAAGGTGCAGGTCTACCTACGGAGAGAGATTGGGTCCAGCGAGAGCCACTCTGGCCTGAGGCTCAAGGAGCAGAGACGAGAGAGAGAGAGAGAGAGAGAGAGAGAGAGAGAGAGAGAGAGAGAGAGAGAGAGGGGCGGGGGGAAGGGGGCTAGGAGATAGAAAGAGAGAAAGAGAGATAGATAGAGTGAGAGGGAGAGACAGAGAGAGAAAGAGAGAGAGAGGGGGCTTGGAGAGAGACAGAGAGAGACAAGTCATCAGAGTTATGGCCTAGTATTCGTGTTGCTATGGAGCGGGCTGTATAGAGTTTCAACTTGGACCAGGAGATCACGAGGGTCTCGAGCGGAGCAGAAAGAGATAAAGGGAAACATGTGTCCACTAAGGCCGAGCCATCAGATATTGTGGGGGAAGTATGATGAAAGCCTGGGTGGAATATACTGCAAGTAGATCACATCATCTTATGTTTTCAGTAAGACGGAGGCCCCTGGAGGACACCTGGAAGAAAACAAACAAGACTTCGTATCGCCTGGCTACTGTGATAAACGTATGTGACCTCAGTGCCATTGTAATAGGAGTTTAACAACCGCACCACGGTACAAATCGACTCGGCCTCACTAGAGAATACACTACTGCAAGTACTCAGCATCTGATATTGGCACTTATACTGTAAAAGTGCACCCGTTTACATCAATGCTAATGACCTTATAATAATTCACTGCCGGGGTCGCACATTTAAAAGGCGCATACTGTACGCCTGAACATTTTTTTGTTCCTTTTATCGGCTTGCTGCTATGGTTATTCACAGGGCTGTATTAAAGCAGAGGCAAATATTTAGAAGAAGAGCAAAGATAAATATTGTGTGTAGTTTAATAACTTAATGCTACAACCAAATGACTGCACACTACAGCCATTCAGAATATGTGC
The DNA here is from genome assembly GCA_027564835.1 of Typhlichthys subterraneus. NCBI lineage: Eukaryota > Metazoa > Chordata > Actinopteri > Percopsiformes > Amblyopsidae > Typhlichthys > Typhlichthys subterraneus. The sequence continues at coordinate 4,198 of JAODUH010001823.1, read as the reverse complement.
TCTTTGAGGACATGGCAGTCATGACTGAAGCCATCGTTATTTCGGTGTGAATGCAGGGTGGACGTTAGTTGACCCACCATGACGCCTGACGGGATTGTTTCTCCAGTCATTCTTAGCAGATGGTTTCCAGGTGACGTGAGTTCTGGAGAGAGAGGAGGAGTGTATCAGACAAAACTGGAAGTGTATGTAGGCGGAATGCAGCAGCAACCACCGGTGAACCGTCGGAGCCTTTTGTCAGTATAGCAGCACGGCACTATGACAGCAATCTGCTGTCTGTTTTAGTGTGCGTGTGCGTGTCTCACCGGTGTGTCGCTCCACTGCCGGGGAAGGTCTTCAGGCTCGGGGGGGTAGGACATCCAGGAAGGACTACGGTACGAGGAGGGCGGGGACATAACAAAGTAGTCCGAGTAACCGGGGCGATTGGCTGATATGGCGTAGACCGCCGTGATCGGGTTTCCTGCGAGAGACACACAGAGCCGTCCAGCCACGGAAAAGCATGCCGGCAGATTTATGGCACATTCACACCTGAGTGCAGATTTGTTATGGTTCAGTGGGGAAGTTGTTAATTTGGTTCGGTTAGTAGTCACACACACACACAGGACTTTGTCACGCGAACCAGACATTGTAAACAAATGTCACGTTGTCTTTTGGATAGAACATCTGAGATAAACGCTTCCTTGCTGTATGCAGTAATCCATAGTTTTTTTTTTGCTTTGGTGTTCCCACCAAACACAACTGATCGAAGAAGGCAAACCGTATGTGTGCCTGGACAGCATTTATTATATATATTACATTTATTCTACTCTCTGTGATTATTTTGGGACATGTGCACTGGTGTTTTCTTTCTTGTTTATACAGTGTTTGGGGTATTTAAGTAACGTGTCATGCCAGATGGATTGTTAAGTCCATATAGAGAGCCGTCCATCGAAACTGTTTGAAAATGGCAGGCACTATCAAAAAACACTTGGGAGTTGAATGAACCATCTGTCTGTTATTGTTTTTTTTCCCAAGTTGTTTTCAAGTAGTTTTCGTCACACCCGAACCACGCCCACAGCTATCAGTACAACGCTGACTGGTAAGATCCATTGTTACTCTGTCTCAGTCGCAAGGATGTCAAGCTCTCCAAGTCCAGCTGAAGCTTGCGAGATCAGGATGGTCTCGGTCTTTCAGTTTCACTTCGCCGCGAGAATCAGTCTGGAAAGCTTGGAAATCAAGGTGATTCAGGCCGGTAAACCTCGTATGTTGCCAATCAGCATCGTAGTTTAGCTACGGGCGTGGTTAAAGTGTGACGTAGGCGCCCATGAAAACAACTAGAGTCGAAAATGCCTAGAGAAAATACAATATAGCATCGGTTTCATTAGAATTTATTAGAAGAGCAAAGGCTTTTCTCAATGGAACATATGTTTTCACTCTTCTCCCTCCTTTTCTACTGCAAGAGTGGATAACAACAGACTCACTGGTTCACAGGTTCATCCAATCACATGCAAGGTATTTGTTTGAAAGCGCCTGCCCTCTTGAATGCGTTTCAATGGACGGCTCCCCAGATGCATGTGTCTAAGAGACACAAATATCTGGTCGTGTCAGGTTAAGTATTTAAGGGCAATGCAGTACGCATTATCCATTCTGCTAAACAAACCCGCCGACTTGACTTTGACTCAGACTGTCGCATCGTACCTGAATAGGTGCTGATCGATTGGTCAACAGTGACAGCGGGGAACGGCGCTCTGGACAGTGGCAGGTAGGGGACGCCATTGGGTTGCTGTCCCTGTAGTTCTGTGGCCTCTATGATGCGAGGTTTGAGACTCACATCAGGAGTGGAGCTATGAAGAGATGGGGGATGGAGCATAGGCAGTCATTTGTGGTCAGTGTGATATATTCAAATACACATTGTCTTCATTAAAGGTACATTCAGTCATTCTGAAGAAGGCTTGATGAGTCCTTCCTAAGAAGCTCCGCCCCACAGAGTAGAAACACATTTCCAAGGCAAGGGTATTGTCGTGTGGTGTGGTCTGTGCCACTCTGTTTGTCTCTGTCTTTACAGAGCCAAAGCTGTGTAGAAACACCATATTTTATCATCAGCACACACACAGCACGGGCAGCTACTGTAGTAGATATTCTCCAATACACTACATTCACTATAGTTTATTGGCTTACAATTGCTGTTTGTACCTTTAAAGGAGCAGTGAACTTTCTGAACCTTATAAATTACTTAACTCCACACGCTGCAATTTTAATTGAAAGAAAAATCCATATTTGAACACAGAATGGAATTTGTAATATGTACTACGAGTATTTACTATATACAGTAAGTTTATATATCAAGCATAGCGATAGTTCAGGCAGGCCATGAAGTCACGCCCGGCCACGCTTAATCTCAATTGTCAGCTGATCACAATCAGCTCACTGCCCAGTTTATTTTAGTGTCCAGACTGCTCAGCTGATCACGGCAAAGCATACTAGAGTATTGGCCATACTAGTCAGTTTATTTAAGCGTCCTTAGCCTACACACATTCTTGGCGCTTCCTGTGCGAGCTTTTTGGCATCCCACCCCTCCAACCTCCTCCTTTAATGCTGTGTTTGATCACTCAATGTCACGGTGTTGTCATTTATGCCTGCTCTGTACCCTGTGGGGGGTCTTTATGCTGCTCTCCCTGTCATGGGCTTTCCATGTACTTGCATGGAAAGGGGCTTTCCGTGTATGCTCATGGAAGGGCAGGGAGCTCCCAGAACAGAGCCATACCTCCAAATGTAAATGATGCAAATACAATAGTTATTTTGGCTATAGTGGTCCTGACTGAAATTTGATTGGATAATAAAAATGTTCCTGTAACACCATGGTGAGGCATTATTTTATGCCAAACGTCAGCATGTGGACTTGTGGAAGGGATACAGTATATCTGAGGTAAGGAAGCCACATAATGGAGCTTAACCAATATGCTCTATCCTCTTTCACCAGTAGATGGCAAACATGCTCCATATGTCCGTGAAGCAACCAGTCCTGCAGTCCTAAAGTGCCCAGCAACAAAGCTCACACAGCAACAGCATTTAAATGAAGGAGCTACTCTGTTCAAATGATGCACAGCAAGAACGTGGGCCTTGCCCACAGTAATAGCAGACAAATAGAGAGGTAGGGAGAAATTGTCTGCTATCAGTTAATTAACTAATGCTGTTCCATATGCACATGTGCCCTATACTGTCAGACCAAATAGTTTATTTTTTTCTCGGTTCCCGCACCGAGACAGGTTTAGCCTTGATGTGGTCCAGAAGACTTTCCTTCATATGCAGTGCATCCATTATGTCCCTTTGCTAAATGTAGTTCTGCACAATATGTTTAATACGCAGGTGGTGAAACCAATGTCGCTGAACAGGTTAACGCCGACTAGTCATAAACAGAACCTACTCTTCGGTAGACAGTAAATTGTTAAGGTGACCTGTAGCAGGCAGTGCCTGGTGCATTTGCATTACTACGGTAATGACTATGTGTGTATTGTTTATGTAAATATATATATATATATGTACGTGTGTGTGTGTCATACCGTCGTATCGAGGTTCCAGGGGGTGGTCCAGGGCGTGAGGGGATCAGGGGGGGGGGGGGACCAATGCTTATGTCGGGGAGTTGAGTGAACCTAAAACCCTGCAGCAGCCAATCACAGAGCAGAACACAAATCAATGTGAGAGGATGGAGCTGTCGTAAGATGCGAGATGGGAAACAGATATGTGTCTGTCCAGCCGTGAGTCTGTCTCTGAGTCATAGAGTCTATGAATCTATATCTGTCCGGTCCCAATCCCAACATTTAATCCATTAACATCTTGCATAATGCCTTGAAACTGAGGATTTAAAGTATATTTTCTCGATAAGCACTAATCTGATCTGACATCTCTTGCACCACATTTGCTACAGTTTGTGCTTTAAACGGTTGTGTTATAAATGTTTTCCATTCAACTAGCTATGTACATTTTGAAATACAATGTTTTGAGTGTTCAACACAAATTCAAATTATAATGGTTTTTCAGGTTGGATGAGCACAGCTAAGAAATTCAAGAAACTCAAATGGAAAATCATGTAATTACTGTACTTTATTCATTAGAGAGTTAATAAATATGTATTCTGCCGTCAAGGTTGCAATAAGTAACAAATCCAATCTCGTTTCTCAATTACCAAAAAAAAAAAAATGTTATAAATAAATAAATAAATAAA
>JAODUH010001822.1:0-12491 GCA_027564835.1 Typhlichthys subterraneus | reverse complement strand
AGTGGTCTGTCTCCTCTATATAATGTCTCTGGTACTTCTCCCATAGAGTTCTATTGAGGACTCTCTAAGTGGTCTGTATCCTCTATATAATGTATCTGGTACTTCTCCCAGAATTTTATTGAGGACTCTTTATGTGGCCTTATATAACATCTTGGGGGGTAGGCTCACATGTCACAACAACTATGACTGCTGCTGGCTACATCAGGGAGAGTGTTAAAATGTCTTACGCAAGCATGGGTCACTGCTCCCTGTTGAAAAGCACAGCTCCCGCATCGTAATCCGTTAGAGGTGGAATTAAAGGCACACTCCTTGATTCCCCCTTGGGCCTTTTCAGTGGCCTTGAAGTCACAGACTAATGTTCATTCAGTTTCTGTTTCGCCTGCCAGTAAGCACGGGAAATGGTCATTCTCACAGTTGTTAATAAAAGCACCAGGAACCCCCCATCCCATCCCACTGTCAGCAACTGCCAAAAGTCTTGGTGTGACATTTGATAACTCCTTTTTGTTTGAATCACACATCAAAACCATACACCTGGCATCCATCTTCCACCTCAGAAGAATATCTAGACTACGTCCGTCACTTTCCTATTCAAGTAATCAAACTCTCATCCATGTCTTTGTCACTTCCCGCCTGGATTACTGCAACTCTCTTCTCTCTGGCATCCCCACCAAATTCATCAATCGACTCCAATTAGTTCAGAACTGCTGCCAGAATATTCACAAACACAAGGTCAACAGATCACATCACTCCTATTCAGATTCAACTACATGGCTTCATGTAAAATTCTGTTTCAACTTTAAGACTCTCCTCCACAATCTGGCTCAGGCCTTCAGCTGCTCTGCCCCCAGACTCTGGAAGGCCCATCCCCTGGTGCATGAGACATGCTACCACGCTCACCTCCTTTGATAAACTTCTCTAAACTTTTAACCCTTTGTTCCACTCTTACTTGTCTTCCCTGTTCTCCCAAAAAGCATGTACTCTTATTTTATTTTGTATTGTTTCTAAAATGTCCAATACTATAGTATATATATCTATTTTTTTTTTTTATAAAAAGTAAGTAAAAGCAAAAAATATATATATTGATCTTTATATTTGCTTATGTACAGTGCAATGTAAGATGTCCTTGAGTTTTTTGAAAGGTGTCTTGAAATCAAATGTATTATTATTATTTTACGTTGCATTTACTAAACTTGCAGCTGATCACGTAAATAGCGCTTGGCATCGCCCTCTAAACTTGGAGGAGACACTGCGTGTAGTCTATCTTCCAGCCTTATCCTTAAGTTGCAGCACCTGAAAGCAATCGAACAGCAGACTCAGAAAAACAAAACAAGTTTAACGATAATAAAGAATGAATAGCCTTGTCTTGTATGTATTGTCAAACCCCAAAATTATTATGTTTGGATGACTATATAATTTAAATGAAAGAAGTGGATTAAACATTTAATTTTGTACCACGCAAGCAATCAAATCCTTCAGCACGTCTCGCATGGCCTGCGTATTCGCCTTGCTCGGATGAATCTTGCCGTTGCTTGCTTCCCCTGTTCAGAGATGCGCTAATTGGGATAACACCTGCTTTTCAGAGGCGGAGAACCACAAAACCGACTTGCAATTTGCATCGCAACGGAATAGGTAATCACTCTTTTTTTACCTCCTGTATTTGTTTGTGCGATACTCCCAATCTCCATCTGCATCTGGTTGTATAGAAGGAGAGATACAGAAGATCCTATGAGTACTTTATGGGTACTAGAGATGAACACCAGCACTGCACTGGCAACCAGCGTTAAAGGCAGGGTTGGTCATTCTCGAGAACGCTTGCTAACTTTGAGCTCAAATCAAAACAAACAACAGGCTCCACCCCCGACCGACACATCAAAACGCACTGCAAAGCCAAGCGGCATTGTTGTTGTGAGCGGTGTTCACCACTTAATTTATTTTCCTATTTACGTAGCCAGGGCTGTGTAGAAATTGTTTATTTTCGCCGTGAGAAGACCTAGAAATCATTGCGAGTGGGTCCGAGTAGCAACTGAACTTATCCATTAGCGTCGTATTGATAGCTATACGGGCGTGGTTTAGGTGTACGGTGTGGTTTTGTTTGCCGACAGCGAAAGCGACCAGATGGGTCATCCAATCCAACGTCCAAGTATTTATTATTATTCCCCAGATGGACTGACAGGTTAGTGTAGAAGTACCGGGATATTTATTCAACACGTAGTGTTAACGGTAAGATAGCGAAATGCAAGGAGATATTTGGTGACAAAAAGTGCATAATCTTACAATTAGCTGACTAAACCTTTAAAGGTAGTCATTCTGGAGCAAGCTTGTTGATTTTTGACCTGAATCAAAACAAAAACACCTCTTCCTTCAATGCCATAGGGTGCTCCCTCAGAAGCTCCACCCCACACACTGGAAATGCATTGCCAAGGCTAAGATATTGTTTTGTGTTGCGGTCTGCAGTACTTTGTTCATGTTCCCGTGTACAGAGCCAGGGCCGTGTAGATACCCCTGGGCTATTTGTTGAGCACGCAAACAGAATGGATGTCATGTCTCGTGATCCCAGTCCTGTGCTAGTCTGGTCACTTCATGTGTTTACCTTATGTTTGAAGCCTGTTTGCCTGTCACTCCCTGCCCAGTGTTTCCCAGTCTCGTTAATTACACCTGTGTCTGGTTAATCATGTCTGATGTGCGGCACCTGTTCCTTCTTGTTGTGAGCCAATGGTCTGTCTACCTGTCTACTTGTGTATTTCCCCAGTCCTGTGTCGGTCATTCTCAGTGTTGCGTCGCTCCCGTGTTGTATTTTTTTAATAAACCCCGCTCACGTTCACTACGTGTCTCGCGTTTGGCTCCTCGCCTCCGTGCAACCGTGACAACGGACAGTTGGTGGACTGTAAGTCGATAGCCGCCGATTTGACCTAAAGTGTATTATCTTACAAACGGCGACTACACCTTTAAGTGGATATATATATCCAGATGTGAGGACACACATCTCTCTCTCTCTCTCGCTCTCTTACAGATGGAGAGAGAGCTAACGCACTTCACCATGCCTCACCCATCACTGTCATATGCCGCTAGATGTGTCCCTCATGTATCTAAAAGGAAGGCAGTGTCTCTAGATGTGTTGCCGAGGCTGACCTATAGGACGCTCTCAGTCACTCTGCTGGAGACACACAAACACCCTGAGGTAGAAAACTGTTGGCTGTGTCAAAATATCACAAAAAGAGTGGGCCCGGTCTTTCCACTAGAGTTGAACTGAGAAAAGCATGTCAGGCTCACTCTCCAGTCAGTGTCATTTGACCAGAGACACTGGCTCCAATCTGGAGTGGGCCTCCCGGGCGCTGCACAGCGGCTGCCCACTGTTTCCCAGAGGGATGGGTAAAATGCAGAGAATGAATTTTGTAACATGTATGTGTACTGTATGTGATAATAAAAGCACCTTTACCTTTACAGTAAGTGGAAAGAATGTACTGGGAGACACTGTATGTATACAGTACATTTTACAGGCATCTGTGCACGAGCACACGTAAATGTATGCATATGCATAATCTATTTAACGGATGAGGCAAAGATCGCTATGGTTTAGAAATGATCGCTGACTGCCATTAACAAGTTTACACTGTATTCTAAGCTTGTGGTCAGCTCACTGACAGGAATAATTGCTGTACACCTAAACCAATGTAACTGTAGATGCTTAAGTTAAACGGAACAACAGACAATGGAAGTTCAATGCTTTTAACCTGTAAGCTAAATGTGGATACGATCATGATTCACCCAGAATAAGTCATCCGTGAAATCTAGCAACCTAAATGTCCAGTGTCCAATGTCCAAGGTTTGGTGGCCCCAGAGAACCCCATATATCTGCATCACTACTCATTGTTTATGTTTAGTGAGCAGGGGTATAGAGAATGGTGCACACTGCAGTGCTGTGTAGAGGGAGATGTACAGTGATAACAGCCACTCTATCATATAGAGAAAACCGTATACGCTGTGCCCTACTCCAATCAAGGAGTGTACCTTTAATTTAAGACTTTTGTCAGCTAGTCAAATGTCCCACCTCTGAGTATGAGGATTGAAGACTGAATTTATTCACATTTGGAACAGGCAAAACTATATAATATGTTTCTGCATTCTGTTCTGTCCTTGAATCAAATACTGTACTGTCTAAAACGCCACTCAACAATGAAATGTGACTCACAGGAAATATCATTGCTTGCTTTGAGTTCTAACGCTTCCACAAAACTATTTGTAATGCCCCTAATCACTCACACTTCCAATTAAAATTAAGTAACTTGTATGTACTTTATATCCCAGTATAGTACAATGTTCAGAAAAACACCTTTCCTTCCCGAAGTGTGTTCTTTCAAATGTGTTCCATTCAGTGGGTGCATAGCCTACGGTTGCTAATACCATGTGGCCCTACAACCCATATAGCCTCCATTCATTAAGTAGTTATTAAAGAGATATGGGTGCTGAATTGCATGAAGAAAATGCAACAATGCTCTTGACGCAAGGTCATAAAATTTAGTTTAGTGTTGCACTGCCGCCTGACAAGCCATAGGCTATACACCTCAGCCCTGGTTGGAAGAAATCCTGACTATATTTATAATACATATTCATGGAATTCACAAAATATCTTTGCTATTCTACAGTATATTGCATTAAAAACCATTGTCATTAAAACATATAGACTAGGACTTTGGTAACATTTGTGAAATTACCAAAAAATTGGTTAATATATTTTCTTAGTCAAATGTTTTCCGTTTTTTATTAACACATTTCATTTTACTCAAATTACTACTGTATTTAATAGCATACATTTTAAGCATTAATGTGTGAGAAGAATTTAATTAACACTGTAAATGTTTATAGACACAATAAATACACATTAACATAATTTTTAAGAAGCTATAATTAGCTACTCTTGTATCATGTTTACCCTTAGCATTGGTATGTCTTCATCTGTGCCAGGCATCAGTGTAGCCCATACAGTAATCGACAGGGGGAAACCCAGTAATTATTGGACCTTTACGTGCAGACCAGTGCATCAATCAGCATTGTGCAGATCTTACCTGGATCTCTCTTGCGTGGTATATGATGATGAGGCCCAGGAGAATGATGGTAGAAAGGCTTATCAGGCATTTTAGAGCTAATGAATAGAGCGACTCCTGGGAAGAAAAGAACACTATAGCAGAAAGTAAGGCAACCACACACACACACGCACACACACGCACGCACGCACACACACACACACACACACACAAATGCACACCCATGCACACACACACGTATGCGCACACACACACACACACAAATGCACACCCACACACACAGACACGCATGCGCGTGCACACACACACACACAAACGCATGCCCACGCGCACACACACACGCACACCCACACAAACGCACACCCATGTACATACACACACACACACACACACACACACAGTAACAAAGCACAAATTATCCTCATGGTAGCGGCCCACGTGACTACACATCTATTCAGTGTTGCACACACACGCATGTGGGTCTATAACGGGATTCCCCAGGCCAGCAGGCGTCCAGAATGGGACACTTTTGTCAATGAAACAGGTTGCTTCAACAGCTTTCTGCTCTCTGGTGACCATATACATTAGCCTAACATGACTACAAAGACACTCATTATAGCCCTTACTATTCGGATTTGTATCGTTCAGTTCAGGAAATGGCTGAATATTCCCAATTAAATTGTAACTCAATTGTACACAAGGCTGAGATTCAGATTTACAAGACCATATAATAGCCTAGTGGAATGTTGCTCCTGCGTGCGTGTGTGCGTATGTGTGTGTGGCCTATACGTGTAAACATAGTCCTGCATTGCATGGTGAAAAACACTTTTGGATGAAGTTGCGTTGGTGTGCTCTTGCACGGCGACGCGCCAGTAACTCAATAAACAGCCCTAAATGCTGCATGAAATAGCAGCGGCGGCGGCTGCTGCTGCCCGGAGTTATCCTATTATACGCACCTTTCCATAAGCTCCCCAGGACAGCTCGGTCTCTATAACCATAACAACGATCCCAAACATCCCGAAGATCAGCGCGTAGTCGCTCAGTCTCTTCCTCTTCTCGAACAGGGCCCTCCGGTGCCCGAGCTTCTCCCCGATGTTCTGGTTTTTCTTCTTCCCCGATTTGCCGCTGCTGCTGTGGCCGCCGCCGCCGCCTCCTCCTCCCCCGTCACCCCCCGACGAGTAAGGCATGAGCGTGGTCGAATTGTGGTCGGTCTTGGAGACCAGCAGCGCATCCGACTGGTCCGCCGCCGACACGGGCTGCAGCGGCTGCGACTCCGAGTCGAACTCGTGCAGGTTCCTGCGGGACGAGCTGCTCAAGTTACTGAGCGGCCGCATCACGCCGCCGTTGTATCTGCAGCTGCTCATGGCTACTTCATTGTAGGAGTTGCTCGCCTTATGGCTGCCGCTGCCGCCGCCCGGGCTGCCCCGCGGCCGCTGCTGCTGAGGAGGAGGTGGAGGAGGAGGAGGAGGAGGAAGATGAGCGGGGTGGTGGTGGTGGTAGTGATGGTGTCTGGTGGAACTACCATGACTGGAGGGCGTGAACTCACAAGCGCTGTACTGCTGGCAGCCCTGCCGCGACGACGTCTGCGACGGCGTCCGGAATAAAGTCCCCCCCCCCCGCACGGTGGCTGGCGACGTCCCGCGCGGAACCAGGTTTCTCCCGCCGCCGATGTCGCAGGTGCCGTCGCAGTTGTTGCACGCGCAGCACCGGTCGTGCTCGTGCTGCCCGCGGTAGTTCGGGTGCTTACATTGGGCGAGCTGCTGCTCGTGGAACAAGTCGCCGCGCAGCTGCAGTGGGGTTTCCATGTCAGCGCGGACGCCGTTTTAAAGCAGCAGGCGCGACGAAAGGGCGAACTTGGCTTAGGGTTAGAGCCATGTCGGCGCCCGTAGAAGGTGAGCGACGGCGGCCGCGATTGGACAGAGAGGGGGGCCCAAACAACTGGCTTGACGTCATGAAAAGGTTACGACCAGATTAACCTTTATTGATTATTAGGATATCCTTGTCCCTGGCATATGGCGTGTGGCCTAATCAAACGCTCAGGTGCAACCCAAGTTTTTATTTGAGCCATGAGTGTATACTAATTATTTAGGCTAGCCTACCTATAGCCAATTGGGCCTATCACATTATCACTTAGGGCTAATCTAAAATGTTGTATCAGACTTAACCATATAGCCTAGTCTGTATCACGGCCTGTGAAAATAAATAGGTCTAATAACCTCCCAGACAATGTTAAGGCTGTCATTTCTTAGCCATTAAAAGTCAGGTTGGTTTTATTTCATTTAGACCTTGTTTAATTTAACTCTGGCTATAGCCTACAATTTGCTGTTTGAATAAAACAACCATCTGCTCTTCATGGTTTCCTGACTAGCCACTATCATTTATCGACCCATAGGGGACAGAGGCCCGCACTTAACACACCGTCATCGGCAATTTAACCTTTGCTGATTTAATTCAGCGCCTAATGCGTCCATGGCAACGAAGCTCATCTACCGGACACGTGACCAGCCATATAGCTCCTGAGAGCCCGTGTCCGCAGCCACAGATTGATGCGATCGCTGCTTGCTGTGTTATTAATGGAGTGGAGGAGTTATACCACCCGGAGGAAATACAGGCAACTGCTCGAAATAGAGCATCTGGAGGACCATAAAGCAAAGCCTGAACCTAATCATCCACACGTCCCGGCGTTACAACAGCGACAAATTTAATCTGAGAGTTATAGGCTATACAGTTCGAGCAGACATAAGTCTAATTGTTTTTATAGAAAATATGTGAAAACGCCTGGCCACTGTATTCCTTTTCTGTATCAGTTGCAGTGTAGAAATAGGCTATGGATGACCTTGTGCCAACACGGCTACTTGTATGATAATTCAACGTTTTGATATACCATTTGCAGGCTAACATACTGCAAAGTCTGCAAAACACACTGGACAAATGCAAAACACACGTGTCTTCGTGTCAGGTTGGTACTATGAAAGCGGAGCTGTACGCGGTTCTGAATCTCCATTCATCAATAACTCTCCTATAAAACAATTCTCTACCACAAGGATCGCAATGCGCACTTGCCGCTGATTGGTCAGCGCATTTAACCACGTCACGACACCAATGCAGATGTGTCTTCGGCGCTTCAGTACGAGTTCCGAGCATGCAATACTCCTCGCTGGCAGACAGGACGAAACGGGAGGCATGGTAATTCAGCAACACTGTCAACTGAAGCATAAATTAAGGCAATGCATCTGATGAGGTGGAAGGTAATTTGTCGGAGCAATGCAGCTTCATTCAATGTGTCCATATGCTGTTGATTTTGATTCCACATTAAATAGCATTATATTTTGTATTACCAGTGATATTCTTTATTTTTCATTCAGTTTTGTCACACACACGAGAGCTTAACCTTCTCTTTGAGAATTCTTAAAAAGAAAAAAACTTAACCTCGTGCAGGAGTTAGATAGGGTGTTCATATGTTAATATTGTTGAATACACTTTTGATAATAAATACTTTCTGGGAACATTATAATGGCTTGGATTAAATACTATTAACTATGTGAGTAGTATAGGATTCATGTGTTACTTTTACTTTACTTTACTTCATTTTACTTTACTTTACTTTACTTTACTTTACTTTACTTTATGATAAGTCACATATTTATACAGATAGCTTTTATTGTCTTGTGTGTTCAGATAGTGTGTCAAGCACTTCATCAAACGTCATTGCTGCTGCTTTGTAAAGTGCAATTAATATATAAACATTTAACTTGAACAGCATAATGACAGTTTTCAGGTATGAATGATGCATAGTTTATGAAATTATATGCAGGCTGAAATCCAAACCCTCCATTGTCACTACTGATTAAATTAGAAAATATACAATGTTATCGTCAGATTGACATCACCAGAGACTATGAGAAAGACTAAAGTATTTGTTTATAGAACTCTATTAGAGTATTTTGTCATGCATATGTCATTTGTATATGCAAATATGACGATTACTGCAGATGCAAATATCCAGCCCCTCCCCCAAAAGAGCAAATTATACACTTTATTAAGGATGAATCGTTACCATACTGTATATTAAGCCAATTGTGTGGTTTCACTGATGTACTGGTTAGAATCTTGAGTGAAATAACTGCCAAGTGGCCAGACATGGATTTTTTATTACAATGATCTAAGGAGAACCATATAAAATGTAATAATCAAAACACCATTTAAAAGACCTATGTCATGGTATGGACCATATCATTTTGCTTCTTCTTGGTGTTATAACTCCTCCAGAACCAAAAATGTGCACCTGAGCTCACTGTTTATATGTTTAAGAGCCTTAACGTTCAGTAAATCGTTAAAGGGGAAGGCATATATGAGCCAGTGTAATTTGGGAGATTCAAACCAAAACAATTATTTTGTAATGCTGTGTTCAACCACAAGGGCAATTAGGTAACAGTTATAGGATTATGATTTTAACTTACATTTGAACTGAATTTCATCATTGGACGATAACTTGTATTTCTAACCATTAAAGCTATGCTCATAATAAAATATCACAATTTCCACTGTGACTTTTGAAATGCCCTCAACTGATTTGATTTTGTGCTTTATATGATTGCTTGGCTCTATATGACTTTGTGCCACTAGAGGTCACACTAGAGCACCAGCATCTCAGAACAAAATAAATGATTTGTGGGCAACACACACACACTAACACATGGACTAACATGCACAAGGCTGGCTATGAAAACAAAGAACAGAAAAGCTCTTACAGTATGACATCACAGACATACTATGTCTTTATAGAAAATCATTGTTTGGCCCAATATACAATATTCTAAACATTAATATAGCAGATATTAATGTTTGTAATATTGTATATTGGACCGTTACAGTTTAGACCATATAAGAATGTGTTATTTATTTGTATTTATTTTACAAAGATCTTAATCTTTGGAAGTGTTCTCTATATTATATGTAGTTCAAATTAAATATTAGTGTTTTTACCTTAGATTAGATATTTTCTTTTAAAGTAGCTTGTTACTACTTCAGGAGAACTTTAACTGAAGTGGTTGGTGTTCCACTGAAGGTATGTACAGTATGTATTTTTATACTGTATGTACCATATGTACTTTATTATGTATTGTGTACATATATATGTATTGTATGTAATGTATGTAATTGTATATATGTACTGTATGTACTTTAGACATTATTAATATTCTGTGGATCAATACAGTAAAAGAACAGTCAGCTATTGCAAGCTGTTTTGTAAGCTAACACGCGTTTTGTCAAATTTAATGTGGGGAGCGGTGGTGCGGAGGGATCTTGTTTTGATTTGAGCTTGAAGTTAGCAAGCATATTCCAGAATGAATGACTAACCCTGCCTTTAACCTTTTGAGTACCACTGTACATCGATAGGATGGTAGAACTATATGTACTAACTTTATACCTTATTCACTAATGTTATATCACACCAATATGTAAAAAATTAAGAGTATAGACCCTGGTCTATAGTCCAAATAGTTTACAGCAGTTTATGCAAAAGTAAAGATAAGAATATGCCTTTCCCCTTCATATTAGCCTTCTTTTGTAATTCAAATGGTATTCTGCTGAGAAAGCGAAAATGGCAAAGTGCAGCACATTATAGGATGATAAACATAACCCACATTTTCAGAGAGATAGCGTCTTTTGTGCCCCATATATTTTATATGTTTTTTGCTTTGTCATGTTTGAACTTAATCTATGTGTTGTCTACCTGAAACCTTAATACATCTACACAAACCTTTGAATAATAAGATTATATATTTCATTTAAGTGGACTTTTCCAAGAAATTAGGTGGTCCCTAAGTGATTAAATTCTTTTTAGACTGACAACCTCATAGACATTCTTAGGGAAATAAAATGCTATGCTATCAGAATACCAATATGCATATAATGGATTTGAAAAGCTCTTAAATGGGCCTTTCGCAACTCAAACTCAATATGCAGCCTATGCAAATTAGCCATGATTCACTGTGTTTATTTGGCTGGTCTTGCCCTCCGTAATTGTGTCAGCATTCTGTGGCTACAAAAGTGAAGTGGGTGTTATCCTGCAGAATCAAATCCAAATTGGGGCCAGACCCATCGTTATTCAGAGAGGGTTCACCTGTTCTCTCCAGTCCAACTGTCTCTATGCCCCAATGTAGCAGGGCTTACTGGCTTCACGCTTCACATGTGAGTCATCGACTCTGAGCTGTAGATTTACGGAAGCAATCTGACTTAAGTGCCTGGCTCAAGGACATGATGGCAGGCTGGCCCACCTGGGATTTTGACCCCCGCGTGTTGTCAGTTTGTTTCCCTGACCGGGATGATTGACTGCCCTGGTGGTCCATTTAACACAGAGAAGAGGATGTATTTGCTCAGTTAGAGGTTGATAATAGGTCCTCGGTGATTGGACTACTTGACACACACACACATGTACGCACACACGCACACACATGCGCATACTCACTCATTTCAATATATATTTGTAACATAATGTCAAATCAATCTGCTTACATAGAGTAATGTCACATCTCAAAATATGCTCTGGATAAATGTTACAGTACATGAGACCACAGAAACAGTGTCTGAAACAGTAAACAATGATAATGAAATATTACATTCATAGAATGTAGTTGGTTCATGTTCCATTGCAATCGGTGTGAACGGATCTCTTTATCCTGAAACTTTTATGATCAACACCTGGAATATTGTTTGTCCGTTTCCATAATACAATGCTTCACTCTAAGAGTAATGGAACAGTTACTTATAATTTTGAGCAGTTCTGTCAATTGACAGTTAGATCATTGTATTGAAATGAATCTCAAATGTAATGTTTCAATTGCATTTTGAAATGGTAATACTTTGATGTTGTCACATATTGAACAAAGGATCTTTGGTTTATGTGTATTGTATCCACGTAATTGGAACACGTGTTAGAGTTGTGAAGAATGTGCATAAAGAAAAAAGTAAAATAACACGTTTACACCCAAAATGATAATTTATAAAGTGGATGAAATCCAAAGCTCCAATAAAGCCGCATTTAAAGGGCCGTATCAATTACAGTTGTTTTTACTACTTTCCCCAAAAATCTAAATCTTGGTGTCATTTTTCACAACCTTTTGTAACACAGGCTGTCCTATGTTCAAAACTTTGCATTGTGCAATCATGTCTTTAAAGAAACTGTGCAGGATCAGTCGTTGAAATTCCAAATTTACTGTAAAATACCATAGGAACTTTATCTTAGGTCACAGGCACACAGTGTTCCAACAGGATCATTGTGTAGCTGTCTGTACAATCATTAAATATTGTAGTACAAAGTATGTGATCCATCCATCCATCTTCTCCCGCTTATCCGAAGTCGGGTCGTGGGGGCAGCAGCTTCAGCAAGGGACCCCAAACTTCCCTTTCCAGAGCAACATCAGCAAGCTCTGACTGGGGGATCCC
>JAODUH010001821.1:0-12491 GCA_027564835.1 Typhlichthys subterraneus | reverse complement strand
GGAATGTGTACATTTGTTCAACCCCCCCCCCCCCCCCACCCCCACCCCATCCCCCTCAACCCACACACACAACAAGAACACAATGATCCACACGGCACCCATTTGTTTACTTCACTGACACACCACTGTCTGTTGTGGATGTTAGAGATGCTAATCCCCCAAGCAACAGATCCCCCGGGCAACAGAGCAGCGAGAATGGGGGTGCAAACGTCAGCTTGCTAGTCACAGTAGCCAACTACCGGCCCTACTGCTAGCTAGCTACTGGTAGTGAACCAACACACACACACAACCAACGCACACACCCAACACACACACACGCACCACGCAGGTTCTTGCAGTATATAAACCGACGACCCCCTTGTCACACACCACCGCCACACATCCTCCAGTGATAAATCACCTTAATCCCAGCAGACCTCGCCATTTTTTCTCTCGCAAACTCCCACACACACACACACACACACACGCACACAGAGGCCTTGTAGACAGACAGTAAATGTGGAGGAGACTTGTCAGGGAAGATGGAACAGAAATCATACAGACCAATAAATGTGGCGAAAAGTGAAAGGCCCAGAGTGGAATGGTTTCTATGCAGTGTTGCACCTCCCTGACAGAAGATGGTACCAATGCAGTGTTGCAGCCACCTGACAGGAGATGATACCTATGCAGTGTTACAGCCACCTGATAGGAGAGGTGCCTTCGAGGCCGCTGTGTTATTTGCCAACAATAATGCAACCCAATAACGGGGAGACCTACGGGACGGGTGTCGGCGATCGCTGGGCCGTAAATACTGCGGCACTCGACACAAAGCAGGAACAAATGAGGCTGGAATGAAGGGGAAGGGGGGAATGGGGGGAAGGGTAGAAGGGAGCTACAGTCAGCGATTGTAAGCGAATACAATTCAGCGATTCATCTACTGTACTCACGGTCCACTAGCTTCTGTGCGCTCGCAAAACAAAAAAAAAAATTACAATTTTAAATTACAATTACAATTTAAAAAAAGAAAAAATTTAAAATAAAGATCTGGTGTTTCTAAACGCAGCCTGTGTAAATGGGAACACAAACAAAGTGGTCCACATCCCGGCTATGTCCAATGTGTGGAGTGGAGCATATTAGGGAGCACCATAAGAGTGGTTCTGTTTTGATCGAGCTCAAATATCAACGTGTTGTTCCCCTGAGCGCCTGACTACACCTTTAAGTGCCTGTGTGTTCCGTATAGGAGCTGCAGAGAAGCCTGTGCATGTGCACAGTGTGTGTGAGGTCAGGAGGCACACGCACGCATCAGCAACTCTGCTTCAGCCTAGAGCCACAGCCAATGACATCAGCGCTCAAGTGCTCCCAGATGATTGTCGTCACACACACACACACACACACAACCATGCACGCACATGCAAACCTAACTATGGCAGGAGTGCAAAGATACATGCATCGAAGACACACACACACACACACATACACACACAGGACAACGACAAAAATAACACAGTCCATTTGAAAACAATGCTGACATATGTTCCTGATCAGAGGCCGGGAAAGGGGGGCAGAGCCTGTGTCGTCATGGCAACAGAGCACAAAAGAAAGGCATGTCCGTCCGTTTGCCCGTGGGACAGATGAAGCCCCCAGGAAAGAACGGCAGGCTTGCTTCCCATCCAGGTATGGTGGCCAACACCGGTACTACACCGACTACACTAATATTGACATTGCTTGAACACCGCGCAAGATCTAAAACGGTACTTTATTTATTACGATTAATGTGGGGGGCATTGCATGGAACGAGCAAAGTACACAACTTGGAGTTTGTTTGGTAACCATGGAGTTGAAACAGCCGCAGGAAAGAGCATACAAATGTAGTTTATTTTGCTATGATCATGAGAATATTTTATTGATAGCCTATGGCTCATGGATTAACCTAAACCAACGGTATTAAAATACTGGTACAGGTCTTGCTCTGCATTTAATAAAACACATTGTAGGTAACTTAAGTAAGTATCGTAATGTAGCAAGAGTACAGAATATTAACAGCATGTAGGCATTACAACATGTAGGCCTAAATAAAGAGTGATATTTTATTCCTTTTTTGAGGATGATAGCACCAAATGTGCATGATTACAATGATGTTTGCCCCATAGACTGTATATATAAATGGACAGACCCTCTGTGACGTCACCATAGACTATATTTAAATGGACAGACCCTCTGTGATGTCACCATAGACTGTATATTTAAATGGACAGACCCTCTGTGACGTCACCATAGACTGTATATATAAATGGACAGACCCTCTGTGACGTCACCATAGACTGTATATATGAATAGACAAACCCTACGTGACGTCACCTATAGCTTTTCTCAAGAACACGGCTGTGCTGGCTCTGGCCGTCGCCATCATTGCAGTACCTCACTCCACCTGTAACGCCGCAGTTTTTTGAACCAGGCTGTAAACACAATTATTTTTGCTGTAAAGTCTGACATTTTAACATTGTAGTCTATGGGGATTGACTCCATTTTGCAGCCTGTCTCAAGTGGCCATTTGATAAACTGCACGGTCTGGCACCTACACCTTGTATTAATTTCTCTGGAGGTTCCCGCTTGGTTTGCCCCCCAATAAACACTGATTAGGCTCCACCCTTATTGCCGTATGCGCATTTGAGCAGTTTCAGTTTAAATGAATGGGCGCCTTTCTAATGTACCGTACCTAGGTCTTCTAGTACATCCATGGGACAGATGCTACTGGGGGACATGGGAGGAGGTAGCCATCTTCTTCTCATGCGCACGTGGGAACCGTTACAGAGCGGAGGTTGCAGTGGAGACGTTGCACAGCGTAGTCAAGGGCTTTGGGTGCAGCCGCTTGTTTAGACGTTACTCAAGCCTCTGGCATTGCAACGCTGCGTCAAGCAGGGTGGAAGGCATCTCATGCATGGAAAGTTCACTCTGCCCAGCCAACTGCTTTGTGTTGCGCGTCAGAACACACACACACATCTACAGACACACATCTACAGACACAAACTACTTTTTGCACAAAACACACACACTCATTAATTACCAATCTATGTGCAAAACCTCAACACAACAAAAAGCTGTTGCAACATGAACAAGCACACATAGGCGTACACACACACAGACACACACAGCAGCATTCCACAGAATGGGCAGCCATTCAAAATGTGCTCGGTAACAGTAACCCACAGCAACCCTAACCCACCTCCCCCCTCCCCAGAGAAACATATCCAGTGAGGACTGATTGAACCGAGAGAGAATGACAGAATATGTGAAAGAGACAGGCAGAGAGAGAGAGAGAGAGAGAGAGAGAGAGAGAGAGGCCGAGACAGACAGACAGACAGACAGACAGATAGGATTGAGAGAAAGACAGTGAGACAGACTGAAACAGAAAGCATTTTGGACATGTAGGTGGGTAACTTTACACTCTAAAGCACATCACCCCATCCCCCATCTTGAAAGGTTCAGAGGGTTAATTATTTAGCATGAGTGGGGCTTTCAAGGATGTCCTAGACTGGACACACTTACCAGGTCACCAGCTTACTATCACCCTTTATTCATCCCGTTTAACTGACTGACTACAGTATGTACACATTAACTGACTGACTACAGTATGGACACATTAGCTAACTAACTAACTAACTGCCTAACTAACTGACATTGGTATGTACACATTAACTAACTAACTAACTAACTGACTGACTACAGTATGTACACATTAACTAACTAACTGACTACAGTATGGACACACTAACTCTCCACTCTAACGCACACACACACACTACACACGCATGCACACACACATATCATCTCACACATACACATATTACACTACATGTGCACACGCTACACATACAACACTACACGACTCACACACACAAACTACACACAAACTACACACTGCCATCCTACCGTGGTGGTTGTGCTGGAGCCTCTCCATCGCCATGGTGCCGGCGGAGGCGTCGCCGGCCGCTAGGTCGGCAAGGCGACGGCTGGTGGCGCTGAGCTCGGAGCGCAGGTTGGTCACCTCCTGGCTGGCCGACTGGATGGCCCCGTCGATGCGCTGGGCCAGCTGGCTGTTGTCTTCCATCATCTTCAAGACCTTCGCCTGGGGAGCAGATGGGCGCGCAGACAGGACGTCATGCCTCCCGCTGGACCGCACACAGACCTGTGACCCGTGTCCTCTCTGCTGTGTCTCTGTGTCTCCTGTCTCCTCTGTCCTCTCTGCTGTCTCTCCTCTCTCCTGTCTCCTCTCTCCTGTGTCCTCTGTCCTGTGTCTCTGTGTCTCCTGTCTCCTGTGTCCTGTCTCCTCTCTCCTCTCTCCTGTGTCCTCTGTCCTGTGTCTCTGTGTCTCCTGTGTCCTGTCTCCTCTCTCCTCTCTCCTGTGTCCTCTCTCCTCTCTCCTGTGTCCTCTGTCCTGTGTCCTCTGTCCTATGTCCTCTGTGTCTCTGTGTCTCCTGTCTCCTCTGTCCTATGTCCTCTGTGTCTCTGTGTCTCCTGTGTCCTGTCTCCTCTCTCCTCTGTCCTATGTCCTCTGTGTCTCTGTGTCTCCTGTCTCCTCTGTCCTATGTCCTCTGTGTCTCTGTGTCTCCTGTGTCTCTGTGTCTCCTCTCTCCTCTCTCCTGTGTCCTGCCGCTGTAATTCCCAGCTCCCTCTTCCGTTGGTCAAAAATGCAGGATAATCCTCAAAGCGGTTTTGTCTTTTAAGGAGAGTGACTCCAGCTCAGGGAGAGGTGCTGTGTAAACTTCTCTGTTGCAAGCGGCGTGCTGTCTGGAGAGCGTGTGTGTGTGTGTGTGTGTGTGTGTGTGTGTGTCAGTGCACGAGAGTCAGGTATGTGTGTGTGTGAGAGAGAGAGAGAGTATGTGTTGGAGAGTCAGGAATATGTGTGGTGTGTGTGAGAGAGAGAGAGAGAGAGAGAGAGTATGTGTTGGAGAGACTCAGCACTCCCTCTGAAATGTGCTCCCTGCAGCCGACTGTTGAAAGGACACAGAGCACCGAGAGATGACAAGCGCCTATTTAAATGGACTGTACCATCTGCTGAGAAAGTCGAGGGGTGGAGAAGGGGCTGAGCCAGTCGCTACTCAGCGTTCTGACTTTGCAAGCAAGGCAGTTGGAAATGACGGACTACATAAATCACAAGCATCGAGACCTTCTTTTAAAGCTGGAAAAACGTATTTCACTATTGTATTCCCTCTCCCTCCCACCATGGATTCATGGAGGAAATGGAACTATTTCTCTGAAAAGGAAATGGTTTTGGTTTTACTTTTTTTTTGTAGGGGGCAGAAAAAATGTTGCAGTGTCATCGAGAGCTGAGAGCTGAGTTTCATCGAGAGCTGCATCCTGCAGCTATTCCTCATGTTGTGTTGCTCAGCCCCGCACTCCTCCCCCTAGGTATTATGCAATGTTTATGAGAACTTAGTCATAATAGGGAATTCAAGGGTAGTAGGGACTTGAGTAGATATTGTTGCATTGACTGGTAAAAGTACCAAAGAAAATACTAAAGAAATAAAAATGATTTTATTCGGTGTTCGGCTCATTCATCAAGTTACAATAATTCTCCATGAATTCAGTTTATAATGATGGGTGTCTGAATGTCACTTGCTTGCTCTAGAGCGATTTTCTGTTTAAATGTCTCTGAGAGGCTGATAGAAACAATCAATAACTTACTGAAAGGTGTATAAAGTATAGTCTAATTTCACCATTGATCACACAGTATATCAATACTGAAGTTAATATATGCTGTATACAGTACTGTATATTGATCAGATACTGTATATAGAAAGCATTTAAGCAGTAACTAACAGCAATAAAGTATTTATACATTGTAATGAAATAAAGATGTTTGTTTTAAACTGTGCATAGTTAATAGGCTACTTTATCTTTGGCTCAATGGGAAAATATTTCCTGTTGCCATTCATAATAACAGTTGGCTGTGTGCCCCAAAGCTGTGGAACAGTGCCCTGTTGTTAGCCTCTTTCTCAAACCTGAGGTTCATCTCGGCAATAAAGCCCGCTCACTCAATACCAAAACCTCGATTTATTGTTTCTCATGGCTTTGTGAACTCTGACTCCTAAATGATCCAACATTTGGTGAGCAGCAGACAGGGCATAAGAGACTCACATAAGCTGTGTTTGTGTGGGCACTGGGAAGAAGGGGGGCGGGACTGTAGATGTGTGTGGTGGTAGCCTTGCGGTTGAAATCAACAGCATCACAACCAACATGGTTGCTTTGGTTAGAAACTCAGGACCCTTGGGATGTGGTCTGCTGGGTAGAGAGAGAGAGTCTCCCCCCACTGCTACAACCAACCTACACTGTGACACAATCGAGGATTGTCCCTTTAACTTGGAACTCTGTGTAAAAGTAGCCGTCTGGATTTTTAAAAGGGAATGGGAGATGAAACTTGGTTTATCGTCTGTTACGTCCAAAACACACCCATGAATAATTATGAAGAAGGTAAGTCCAACCCTTTTGAACCATGGGCCCGGCGTACTGACCGTTTATCTGCCGTTAAAATAGCAAACATGTATTTGGTCCAATTTGCACCTTGCGCTTTAGACCATGCGTTTATATTGTTACACTAGGGCCCTTACTCTCACACACACACACACACACGCACTCACCCGGCCATACATCCATCTGCCCAGACACGAGTCTCCCCTCCCCGCTTGGTAAATGAACATCACGTTGTTATTTATAGATGACCCCACTGCTGCATATGAAACATTAGTCACAGGGGAGGGTGGACACACACGCACACACACACTAGCAGGCTAATAATTCTCAAAGCCAGCCAATGTTCATTAACGCGAACATTCAGCGTGTCAGGTGTCATAAAAGTGTGTTGGTACCCTTCTGGTTAATTATATCTTTGAGTGTGTGCGTGTGTGTGTGTCATCCTCAACCTTTTTCCCAGTGGGGGTCTCTGAGCATTCTTCTGGTCAGTGGAGTAAAGCTGGACTCAGTAATTACATGGAACGTGCAGGGGTTTGGGATTAGCATATGAATCGAGGCCGAGAAGAGGGGAATCATCGCACTGTTATTGTGTATCTGTCCAAAACAGTGGGCCCTCATGTTTCCCGGCCTCTGAAACCAACCAATGTCATGTAAAATAGTGTAAAAGGCTGGGATGTCTGGAACCTTTTAAGCCTAGCTTTAAAGTGCTGGATTTTGTTGCTAAGTAATGGGATCCTAAATTCTTTGCTTTCTGACTAGGGCAGTATTCATTGCTTAGCAACAACATAAACAAATGTCATTACTAGTAGGAAGTGAAACATTTCAGAACCCATCAACCATTTCACCCGGCTGTCTTGTTTGATCAAAATGTGTCTTTGTGTTCGAATTTACAAGCTTTTGCAAAATGTACATAAGTAAATTAAATATCCAAAAGTAAAACGCACAAAAACATACAGTATTGGACTAAAATGGCATGTACTGATTCACTTCTATGTAAAAGCAATGACAGACTTTAAAGTGAGAATAAACACTTGGGGCAGTCTACATTTGACACAGCCTAAAAAAAAAAAAAAACGTATAATTGGGGGTCTTCGCGTTATCAGCATGCACGGCTTTGCCTTAGTAAAGGTTACGGCTATGCAGGTAATCTAAATGCAATGAGATGACACCTACAGTCCACAATCTGTGTTTAGTGAGTCAGTATGCATGCCCCTGCAATGCAGAGTTTATGGGCTGCACCAAAATCACCTGCTTTTTTTGATAGCATCTTTAAAGGCCACCGATGAGGTGTAAAAGTGCTGTAACCACCAGCTACGCAGCTATAAGTTCTCAACATGCCTTTTCTCCTTTTAACTTCTCTCTTTTGAGCAAAAGCAATGAGTTAATACTCGAGGGGTTATGGGGGGGAATGGGTTTTTCCTGCCTAATGCTATGGACGCAGTCTTATCCAGATCATCTCACGAAAAAAAGCCTTGGCGAAAAGGCTTTCTCCGTCGAGTGGGAACACGCACACTGCACACAAACGGAGAGGAGTAGTATAAAACGAGGCAGGGAACCAGGGACAGATCATGAAGCAGAGAGAGACATGTTTCCCATGGGGTCCGTGTAATTTCTGAGGAGAAAAGTATGTTCTGGAACAGCCTGCCACAGGGACTGAAAGCAATCTAAACATAACACAAAAAGTAAGGACATTTGTGCTTGGTAGATGATTTCTTCTTCAAAAAGCCTCATACCACTGCAAAGCCTGAATTATTTCTCTTTTAAATGATGCCACATTTGTAAGGAACATCCATTTGTGGGATGAGCAGCAGAGCTGAGCATGTGGGTTGCGCCCATGAAACATTCGCCAAATCTTCTCTGACAATGCCAAACAGCTTTCCTTGGCTGTTGACTCTTGTTTGGTGTCGTTTGGTGGATTAAATGATTGAAGTCAAGACATATTGGCAATTTAACAATGTATTAATTTAACAAACAGGAGCGGCAGTAGCATATGGAAGAACCATACACAGCCACAACAGCCTGGAACCTCCTCCTGCTCCCCAGCCTGGTCACACTGCTGTAGGGTGGCAACGTGTTTTTGTTGGTCACTCTGGCACGAACAGCACACCCAAGCTGATCTTACAAAGGTTCACAAATGTCCTTACTTTATGTGCGTTCGACCTTCATTTTAACATATTCTCTTTTGCAGAAACGGCCTGGGAGTAGTTATGGGGCGAGGACAGAGGGAAGTTGAACCAATTGATAACTGGGGATGATTAGGTAGCCATGATGGTACGAGAGGACAGGTTGGATATTTGGCCAGGACACTGGGGTTAACGCCCCTACTCTTATGATAAGTGCCATGGGATCTTTAGTAACCATAGACACCACAGAGACCAACACACAGACCACTAGACTATCCTGCGCCCTGCGTAAACATTTTCACAGTTAAAATGTATATTTAATAAATATTTAATATTTAACTTAATCCAGTAAATTTCATTTTATTTAGCATTTATTTATTTATTATATCACAATTTTCACTTTATTGTTGTGTTGTATTTTATTTTCATTGTATTGATTAGCACCTTTTATTGCAATTCTTCACAAAAGATGCTGTGTAAAAACTGTCTGATAGACACAGAAAAAACAGAAACAGAAATAGAGAGGTACATAAAGGCCTCATGCATGTGCGTTACTACGCTGTTACCCGGTAACAGTTCCACAGAGCAAACTATTCAAATTGTTGTTTTAATAAGGTCATCCAAGAACATCACTATGCTGTCGCACTGGAAAATGCATTGAATCACTAAACTAAACATTTGACTAGTGTGACCCATTTGAGATGGCAGTCATTATGATAGAGTTAATTAGAGATCAATAGTTACTAATAGATTTGATTTTGTATTGGACAGATGGTATTCTCATTGGCTGTGGTAACTTCAGGATGCCCTGGCCCCTCCCATCTCCATCTGAACTGAATGAGTGGCATTGTGAATGGAGTCAAACACCGGGCTGGACCAGAGCCCAGCTAAACGGCTGTAAAGAGGCATTTGTGATATCTAACATGATCGAAATAAGTGATTCATGAGGATATAAAAACTATGTCGGGCGAAGGAGCAGGATCAATAAAGCTATGGGATACCTGACGTCGAGGATGGGATGCGATTTGAAGATGCGATGAGATCAATTTGTTTCCTCGTAAAAAACGCGTCTGCTGTGAGTGACTCATCGCCGAGCCATCGCAATTTGCCTGAACCAAAGCTTAGTTCAGAAGCACTGTGTGGAGATAACACTGTGTGGACATAACCATTTTCACACTCAATCACGCATGGAGAATATTTTCTGTGCAATGGGTTAACGGGACGTTCATCACACTTCAATACAAACAATACAATTGGACTGCACAAGTGAGCTACAAAGCTTTTTTACAAGTCACTTGTGAAAATTGCCATACTTATGTGAGGATATTCATGATTTTCACGATAATGGATGTTGACCACGATACAATTATCGTCAGTGCTTTTATCACGATAAATGATGATATTATAAACCGTCCCATCCCTATGCACCACATAACGTTATCCCAGCCTTGTCAATGTGTTTCCAATGTGTGAGGTGGAGTTTCTGAGAGAGCACCCTATGGCATTGTAGGGAGAGGTGTTTTTGTTTTGATCGAGTTAAAATATTAACAATCTCTCCAGAACCCCTGTTAATGCATCAATGGCATAATAAGAAATAGAATCCTAAAACCATTTTAATAATCGTTATGAATGACTTAATTTGTTCTTCCATGTTACACCATACATTGGTACTCTATATGTTGTATCTAGCCCAAATTCTAGTAAAGGGTCAACATACTGGACAGCTAACCACAATAACTACTGTAAACTTCCATCACCGTGTACTTTGATCCAATAAATAAAACACACAGATGGACTTTTTTCCAAGCACACAGATAACATTTTCCTTCTGCCTAAGAGAGGTTAAGAGATACTTTAAGGGTGAGGAAGGGTCTTGCTGGTGTGGTATTATATCTGGTAACCTCATCACAACCTTCCCTGTGTTTATAATCTGTCATCCCCATTCCTGCAAAGCCCTCACTCACAATCGCCCCACGCTGACAGACTGACTCAAGATACAGACAGTGATTGCAAAGCGTACATCTTTTGGACACACTGACCCACGTAGTGAGGTAAAAGCTCAAGGCTAATCTCGCACATGCGTGTACAAGTTAACAGGCTTGATGGGAATTAAGATACAGCGCTGATCCTTTGAGGCTAGCAAACAGCCATAGACCATAGATGTTTAAAAGCGAATTGTGTTGTTGATAGGTTGGTAGGATTATAACTTGATATCATGATGGATCTCAAGCCATTTGAGTGCTTTAAGATCCAATCCCGGTTAAATATATAAAGAAATTGTGTCAGTATAGCCAGTCAATTTAAGAATTTTATATATGTCACTGCCTTTTGCAAATATGCATATTACTGAGGAGATTAAACTCCTTTCCTAAATCTTGGTATAGTTTAATCTCTGCCAATGTCTGCTGGCATCCAAACAAGCTAGTTTGACATTAATTAACTGGGTTAAAACGGGCATCCATTTCTATTGATACAGCAATTTGAGTTTTGCACAATAGATGTTTATGTTTATTAAACAACAAGCCTTTTCATGCCACAGCTGCTATGAGGCCTGGCCAAAGAGCGGTACGCTTCTCGCCTCCGCTATTAAAGAAGACTTTAGTCCTTAGAAACAATGTCAGTGTCTGGTGGTCTAAAAAGCCTGCAGATGGTATTCTTTCCTGCTGAAATGGTGTGTGTGTGTGTGTGTGTGTGTGTGTGTGTGTGTGTGTGTGCGTGTGTGTACTTTAAATTTAAAGCTTTAGGTGTGTGTGCAATGTTTGCATTAGTGACCATAATTGCGTGCGGGTTTTTTTGCAGGGTGTGTGTGTCTGTGTGTGTCTCACAGTGAGAGAAAGGCAGTTAGCGAGGTATGGATAGAGATAAAAAGTCTGAAAAATATATTTTATAGAGTGAAAGAGAGAGAGAGAGAGAGAGAGAGAGAGAGAGAGAGAGAGAGAGAGAGAGAGGGAGGGAGAATAAATAAATGTCTGTTCTAGGTTGAGAGGCAGCTTCTGTCCGTGCTGCTCAGCATTCACTAGCCGTCGTCTGCAATGACAAAGATGGAGAGCAGCTCTGTTTAGACGCTGTAGGGGGGTTGACGGTGGCTGGCGCCATGCCACCTTTCAATACCCATTTCCCTCAACAGCGCAGCACACGGCAGAAACGCTTTTCTGTAGTCACACAAACTATTTGATGACGAAAATAGATTAATATTAATGTTTTGCCTGAAATCACAATGGTAGCTAAATGGAGCTCAGCGCAATCGGCTAACAATAAGCTGCATGCAAACGGAAGGTCTTTCTGACTGTAATGCAACCAGGTGCTATTCTAAGCAATTATACAGATTAGTAGTGATGAATCAAGTTGTTCAGAGTATCCGGTGACAGTGTGTCAGTGACAACAGAAGGAACTCTTCAGCCTTTGTGATACAACAATACAACAATCTGATCGTTTGCCCCTACTTCATTTCCTCTAGAAAGCAAAAGGTTTGCTTCACACACTGTATGTTTTACATATACAGATATTGCTATCCTTTGTACCTCAGGGATTAAACTGGGCCAGAGCGAGGCAGAGCTGGGCGTTGAGCTCCAACACTTTCAGTAGGCTACCCTTTCAAAATGATTCGTTGACCGTTATTAGTGTGAGATTATAATAATGTTACGTTATTTGTTATGCTTTTATTATTTGTTCTTTTATTTTCATTATATGATGTATGTACGTGTACAAGCCACACCTAATTTTAAATCTACGTTACCGTTATTACTACTAATTTCCTGGCCAAAAGAGGGCGATGAATAAAATTATATCAGACACTAGGTGTTAACACAGAAGAAGGAAGGCGGAACATGCTGTTCAGGGAATGTGACGCTGTGTGGTGGTGAGGCGAGTGCAAATGAGAAAACAAAACAGCAGAGATTCCAGCAAAGCAACGAGCCT
>JAODUH010001820.1:0-12493 GCA_027564835.1 Typhlichthys subterraneus | reverse complement strand
CCTCCAGGACCGGAGTTGAACAGCCCTGATCTACAGGCATGTCAATTGTTTCTTAGCTACAGCACAAAGGTGCTGATGCAGCAGTTAACACATTGTTACATTTACACCACTAGATGGCAGTAGACGATATAAGAAACCTTTTGGTGTCAATGCTTACAGTACAGTAAATCTCCACAAAATTAATATTCTGAAGGGTTCATCATAGAGCAAACTTAGCTGAAATCAAAATATGCTGTATGTATGTATGTACGATATATATATATATATATAGTAAATAAACTATTATATTCACTCACTCTTTATGTAGTCGGTAACTCTCAAGGCGACATTTGAATAGTCTAGTGTTTCACTCTGGCTGCGATCGGACACGTATCGAGAGTCGCTTCGCGAGTCGCCCTGAGAGATGCTTTGGCTTTGAGTGTGGCTTTGAATATAGCCTGGATCTCCCCGATCTCCTTTTTGACCTCTGGGGCCAGGGGGTCCTGGCGGGCCCATGATTGCACGTCGAACACCGTCGCCTAAAAACAAGGTTATTAATTTAGTTCATGTTCTTTTCAACTAAAAGCATATAGCATGTTAGCAGTCTGTGTTTACTACATAATGAATACAACTCACTGGACAGATACTGCTGCAGTTCTGAGCGTATGGTCTCACGTTGGATGTTACCACTGTAGGACACCACTCCAGTAGAGACCCCTGGTGGTCCCTGTGGTCCAGGAGGACCAGCTGGACCAGGAAGACCTCTGAACCCAGAACCTAAAGCAAAATGCTAGAACTTTTAACTGGCTAAAAATAAGCGTGAATTACAATCATCGTTTCACAACAGATTCAGGGTAGATTTAGGGTATCCCTTAGAGCAGCGGTTTTCAAACTCTGGGTCAGGACCCACCCCTTGAGTGGGAGTGAGTGGGTCCCGAAACTTGCAAGCGGCCATTGAATGAATGAATGAATATCAATTAAATGCTTCCACTTCCTGCTACTTAGAGTAATCACTGTAAACTTTCATGCTCTAATTTCGCCACAATCATCAGTCTGAAAGCCCTTATTCAATAGTGTTTGTCAGTCATATAGGATGCGCTAATACATTTCAGTCACTTACACACAATTGGACTGTCTACCTTTTTCTCATCCAACTGGAACGAGCGACACTGATGTTGTCATCTTGGAAAAAAAAGAATCAGCTAGCCACCGATTGGCCTGATTTCATTCTACATGGTCAACAAATGCTTTTCCAGGGGTTCCAGACTGATACTCGAAGCAGAATTAACATACAGCTCGCGAGATCATGATGGTCTCATGAGGCTAGGCATCCATAACTGTTCCTATCAATCACAAGCTTAATTTATTATAATTATATACGTCGGATATGTTCTTGGGTTAAATTGATCAATCATGTTCACTGCTCCAAAGATACCTACTTCACCTGTAACCACAAGTGAGTACACCACCATCCCCCCCTTGCCAAACCCACCCTGAAGGTAGCGCTGGATCTCCTCCAATGTGTAGCTATGTCCTGCATTCCCGTACACAGTGGAAGTGGAAACTCCTGAGGGACCTTGCGGACCAGGTGGACCAGGAGCTCCTGGAACCCCAGGAGGGCCTGGTGGGCCAGTTTGTCCTGCAGAGTGGCTGATCATTGCACGGAACTCAGAGTCTGAGCATGGGGCATAAACAGAGGGGAAGGTGTAGAATGGAGGCTGCATTAGATGAGTGACACTGCGTAGAGGGGAACCGTATCATGAGCTCAGCCGGATCTTTAAGACAATCAGCATTATTAGGAAATGGAAAAGTACTGAGACAAATAAACCAATGCTGAAGTCCAATGGAAAAATACTGAGACAAATAAACTGACGCTGAAATCCAGGTTTTATTGAGCCTCTATGTGACAGAGGAAATCCAAAGAGATATTGACGTACTTCTCATCAGAGCAGAGTAGTCAATGGTAGCAGAAGACAAGCCAGGGCCTGGAAGACCAGGGGGGCCGCGTGGTCCTGGTGGTCCCGGCTGCCCCCCAACCACCCCCCTCTCTGAAAAGAGGAAAGACACAAACACTTCTTAAAGCAGACCCATGAATATTTCTCCAGGTGAAATGGGAGTGAAGTGGCTCATCATGTGTTAGGTATATGAGACTAGACTCCACATAGTGTCCTCTACTGTACTTACAGACTTTATGAGGTCATGTCACCACACTTCATTTGTGTGCACATTTTGACACTATGAACAATATTTAAAGTGAAATGTCCAATTGGTATAACGAGTATGGAGGTGAGGCACCATGTCTTGCTCAAGCACTAAGCATTCCAAAGGAATACTGGTACTGCTGACTTGAATGCTTCAGATGTATAGTAGTAGAGTAGATCCATTTTCAATGGCCACCTCGTTTGGCTGTATACTACAGTACATACAAAACACTGTGGCTGAATTTACACTGCCTGCCATTTGTGGAAATATATTACAACTATTCGCCTTTTGGCAAGAATACTTATATAGCTGAGAACTCTATTGGCTCTATCGGCAGATATACACACTGCAACCATGGGTTTGTGCCTGATCTGCAATAATAGGGCTTGTCACAATGCGCTTAGCCCGGGGCTAATGGCACTTTTAGAATGTTTTAGCCCCGGGCTAAAGGTGCGTTAACAGCCCGGAGCTAAAACATTCTAAAAGTGCCATGAAACATTCCAAAGAGGGCTAACCCCAACGTTAGCCCTATGCTAGCTAACCCGTTAGCCCTATGCTAGCTAGCTCCAGAGCAGGGTTAGCCTCGAGTTTGCAGGGTTAGCTCCTGAAATGTGAATAAACCCTTAAACCCGGGGCTAAAAGGTGCCAGTGTGAAACAGGGCTAAAATGCAATAGCGCTTTCAGCAGATTTTGTCAGTTGGAACATGGCAACTGACATTTAACCAGGGATAGTAGCAGTGCAGTGTGAATCGTATAGCCCTGGGTTTAGGTTAAGCCTGGGTTATTAATGTGTGTGTGTGTGAGAAGGGGCTAAGGGAGCCCCGGTTTAGCTCTTAGCCCTGAGCTAAGAGTATGCAGTGTGAAAAGACACCTAGTGTGATATCCAACAGTCAATAGCACCACCACCACCATCATCCTGGTCATCTCATCTGTGTTAATGGAAAACAAACAGACAGAAACTGGCAACCAACCAACGAAGCAAAGCTTAGGCGACAGCCGGCCACACCTCCTTACCGTTCATGATTCTGAAGACATACGTGGCTATCTCCTGGACGTTATAACTGGTTACACTGCCTGCTGATGTCCCCGGGGTCCCTGGTGGTCCGGGTGGGCCTTGTGGACCTGTCACGTATCGCCTCACATCATCCCCTAAAAACACATTAGAATAGCCTTTTTTCTTTGTGCGTGTGTGTGTGTGTAGAATTGGTTTGATACATGGAGCTCCTATTGAGGAATACAGCGTATTCACACCCCTCTATACAGATCACTGTATAGAGGTTGTTTACAGTTTAGCTAAGATTCAGGTTCTTACTCTGCAACATGGCGATGAGAGCGCTGACAGACAGGGATCCAGAGCTGAAGCCAGGGCTTCCTGCGGGACCCGGTGGTCCTGGCGGCCCCTGGGCCCCGGTAGTGAATGAGTTTGAACCTGAAAACACCATCACCACAACATCCACTGTAACATCCTGCTTCTTCTCCCACTGGTTCAGGTAAATACAGGGTGCAACATGCATGAGTCTCCAGCAGGAGTCTTATCTTACGCTGCAGGTAGGCAATGACGCGAGCAGACACGTCCTCCAAAGACCCCGAGAAAGATCCTGGCGCTCCGGGAGGTCCCGGCGGGCCGGGAAGGCCGCGGAGACCAGATTGTATGCTCCTGCCTGCAGGGGAGGAGTTGCGACGTGTGGGATTTACTTTGCAAGGGGAAAGCTTGCTGCAGAGAGTTCACGCCAGAAGAAAGACTCACTCAGGTAGTTGGAGACATATTGATGCATTTCACTGGAGCTGGAGAAGGAGCCGGGTTGACCAGCGGGGCCCGGGGGTCCAGGGGGACCAGGGGGACCTGAGCTGACTGAGATTGAGCCTGATTGGTTGGAGGAGAAAGGGGGGGGTGGGGAAGGGGGTGTAAAGGTGAGTATAGGCTGAATATTGATTACATACATGATAAACATTTAGTGACAGTAAAAAGCCTAAATAAATAGTTTACTACACCTCTTGATGAACCAGGAATACCAGGAGCTCCAGTGTCACCTTGGAAATTAAGAATACAAGGAATAATTGATTACACATGATTGATTACAGTATAGAATATCCATTGTAGTTGAAAGGTCAATGTATCAAATGTAATAGACATTAAATGACACTGTCAAACCTCTGCTCTGCATAAGGTAAGTACTATCAGTGAGTGTATACTTTAATACTGTGTACCTTTGCGTCCCTCTGGTCCAGGGAGCCCGGGCGGTCCCGGTGGGCCAGGCAGCCCTGTGCCCCCACCATACGATGAGACTGGAGGGAGCACAAGGAAATGTTAGTGTTGTGTTCTACTGTACAATAAGGCCTGGCCACGCCATATTCTCAACACAAACTACACAGTAAGCTGCCATACGATGTTTTGATTAACCATCAGGTTATCTTTGCGTCTGTTTTTATAGTGTGTGTTTGTGTTTGTGTTTTGTTCTCATCTTTTATCACATTATATTGCATATAATCTTGTTTATAACATCTGAAATTAGTTAATTAATGTGTACATTCTTTAATTGTAATTAATTAAATAATTATTTTAAAATTATTTATAATAATATTAATACCAACTAAAAGTTAGTTGTTTTAGTCACTGCTCCACTGCCAGGGTGGCAGTGGAAGTCGCTGGTTCAAACCTGGCTAACTCCTCGCCCAGCGTCGAGGTGACACATAAACCTTAGCCATAACCCACATAACGAGGTAAGACACATAACCCTTACTGCTCCTGGTGGTCAGCTGGTGCCTTGCGTGGCAGACATACTGTACAGTGCGTTGAGTGTCTGGAAGTTTGGAAAAGAGCTATATAAATGCAGTCCGTTCATGTTAACTGTTGACCTACCTGTAAGCATCCTTGAGCAAGATGCCTAACCCCACACTGCTCCCGGTGGTTGATCGGTGTATGAATGTGTGTGCATGTGAGGCACAATAATGTAAAGCGTTTTGGATGAAAGCGCTATATAAATGCAGTCCATTTACAATTTTAATGGAAGGATAAATGGCAAAGACTTTGATATAGACTCATACAGGAGCGATGCACTGACCTCTTTCAGAGCTTCCCGGTATGCCTGGTGTGCCTGCCAAGCCCGGCTGGCCTGGTTCACCTAGGACGCATAAACATGTTATGGCTCCAGGTTATCTACTGTTTGTTTTTCATGAATATATTGGCAGTGGGGGGTGCTGTTATTACACCCAGACACAAACAGACATTTTCAACATAACAATTGCAAACACATACCGTGGTATCCCCTCGGTCCAGGAGAACCTGAAATAATAATGGAGCCGTTATACATCTCATCAAACTAACAGGAATAGCAGTCCGTTTAGGTGATTAGTTCAGAACAAACAAATAAGCCCTGAGCACCTGTTGATCCCTTGGGCCCAGCTGGTCCTGGAGGCCCTGGGGGCCCTGCAGTGTAGTATGTCCCTACATACAGCTCAGTGTTAAATACGTAGCTTGAGAATGAATGTAAACATGAGCAATGGTCAAGAGCCAGCTGACGGGGTTCTGTCCCATACCTGAGCTGGATAGCATGCTCCCTGGGTCTCCTTTCTCCCCTTTCGGCCCTGGTAGTCCATAGCCTATGAAGCACAAATGGTCGTGAGGCTTTCACACACAACTATCAAGGCCAACCTTGTATATCTATCAAGTTATAATCATACAGGAGTAGGCTATTCACACTGCATATTCTTAGCCCAAGGTTATCCTTAGCGTAGGGCTACTAGCCAAACCTAGGATAATTTAGCCCCTTTTCACACACACACATTGTTAAGCAGGGGCTAAACTAAGCCCAGGGCTATACATACAATTCACACTACACTTTTATTATCCCTGGGCTAAATGTAAAACTGACCTACAAGGTGCTAGTATGAAACTTTTTTAGCAGCATTTCATACCGACACTTTTTAGCCACATTCAGAATCTAACCCTCGCAAAAACTTGTGCCAGTGTAAATGCTTTCTTATGTGTAGCATGTACTAATACGTTTTAGTTTTAAAACATATTATTATACCTTTTACTACGTTCATGCCTTGCAACCATTTTACTCTAGAGTTGTCTAGGTCCTTAAATGGAAACGATGCTTGCACAGTTTTAGTTTTAAAACTCTGGGGTTGGGCTCTAGCCTGGACGGGTATAAATAGATTAGCTCTGGGTTGGGTTCTAGTCTGGACGGTTATACATATATTAGTTCCTGGGTTGGGTTCTAGTCTGGACGGGTATAAATAGATTAGCTCTGCGGTTGGGTTCTAGTCTGGACGGTTATACATATATTAGTTCCTGGGTTGGGTTCTAGCCTGGACGGGTATAAATAGATTAGCTCTGGGTTGGGTTCTAGTCTGGACGGTTATACATATATTAGTTCCTGGGTTGGGTTCTAGTCTGGACGGGTATAAATAGATTAGCTCTGGGGTTGGGTTCTAGTCTGGACAGGTATAAATAGATTAGCTCTGGGGTTGGGTTCTAGTATGGACAGGTATAAATAGATTAGCTCTGCGGTTAGTTTATAGTCTGGACGGGTATAAATAGATTAGCTCTGGGGTTGGGTTCTAGTCTGGACAGGTATAAATAGATTAGCTCTGCGGTTAGTTTATAGTCTGGACAAGTATAAATAGATTAGTTTGGAAACGATGACGCAG
This sequence comes from Typhlichthys subterraneus, assembly GCA_027564835.1. Classification (NCBI taxonomy): domain Eukaryota; kingdom Metazoa; phylum Chordata; class Actinopteri; order Percopsiformes; family Amblyopsidae; genus Typhlichthys; species Typhlichthys subterraneus. The sequence continues at coordinate 5,656 of JAODUH010001820.1, read as the reverse complement.
ACACCCCACATTCTCTTTCTGATTGGGTTTTATCATTATTATAGCGGTATAATAATGTCGCTGTATTTACTTTGCTACGACTCCCAATTAATGTTTTCTTTTGCCATGACGCCCTATATACTCAAGGGTTACTTTTAGTAACATGTCCATCTCATCTTCGGCCCAAGAAAATACATCTCAAGGTCTTATTTTCCCCCGCGACCCGACTCTGGATAAGCGGATGAAGATGGATGGATGGGTGGTCTTATTTTCACCATTACTGCTCCGTTAAAGTAATAGTAAATCAACTTCAACTGAACAAACAAATTGCTCCTGTTTACATCAGCATACACACGCCCAATGTCCCTTACAGGTCATGTGATTGGCACTTCCACGCGTGTTAATATGGAAAGACCATTTACCAAGTCCATTTACAGAGCTAAAACAGAGAGCTAAAACATTTGTCTGGATGGAAGTCGTTTAGATTTAATATCCTGTTTAAATTAAAACGGTTAATGTAGATGTAGCCTTAGCCAGCAGGGGCTAACACTCTCTCAGCCCTGGGCTAAGTGCAGTGTGAAAAGCCTATGGAATATGTACTTTACATCTTTGTTAGCATGCTCAAATACTCAGGCATCATCAGAACACATACGTGGCTCTCCTGGGGGGCCTCGGGGGCCTGGAGGTCCAGATATGGAATCGCCTACGGGAAGAACATTGTGGAGGTGAGGACAGGTTTTAGACATAATACAGTACACAATAAAGTATATATTCTAAATCTTATGAAAACCAACTTGGTATGGGCCTACCAATCGACCTTTCATACTGCCATTGAAAGGTCGCCATTGGAATGTATGAACCAGAGAGCTAAACGTTTCTATTATTTATTATTATTATATTATTTAAGTATTTGTATTAAATATTGGTACTTGAGAACAGGTAGCTAAATCTAGTTCTATAATTTCACTATGTTTGATGTGTGGATGTTATGGTCAGCTGGCTAACTTGCTTCTGGCGAAAGGCCCATTGGCCCAATACAAATGTGTCTCTGTTTTAATGTAGCTCTGCAACATTTTACATGTCAAAAACCCATATAGTAATGTTGTTATAATCTTGTCCACCAAGTTGTGTCTGATGTTGCCTGTTCTGTTTTATTCCTTTCCTATTTTTTCCCCATTCGCAGTCTAGCTCGGATGTTGTACATTTTGTACACTTTTCTGTAACGTTTCTTTTACATTTTAAAACCCCTTTTAGTCAGCATTTATTCATAGTGTTGCCCACTCAGGGCAGACACTCTGTAAGGTTTGGTGTGGTGAGTCAGCGTATTATCCCACCTGCTCTTCCTGGCGGGCCAGGAGGCCCGGGCGGCCCTGGAAGTCCAAGCGTTCCAGTGGCACCATACTGTCCTAATAAAGAAGCACAGTGCCAGATTAGTCCATCTTTACACACCTCACTATGAACAGCACACTTGGGACAGGCTTCTGTTGCTCGCTATGGTGGCCTGTAAATATATCCTTTGTGCGTTTGCAGTGGATGCGATGGCGAGCAAGCGTCCGGCTGTCACGTTGCTCGCTCTCTGTCCACACCGAATCTGTCACAACATGAACAAGCCATGCAGCCTACCTGTCAGCTGTAGTAGCACATTTTCGGTAAAATAACTGCTCTTGCCAATATCTTGTATTAGGCCATATCTTTATTATTCTCCAAGTCATCCCAAAGACTCTTTGCATGTGTTATATAGCCCTCACTTCCTTCACACTGTCTGTTATATGACTATATATAGCTTTTTCTTCACTCCTTACTTGAAAGACCTGGTCTAGAGAAAGATAAACCAGTTCAATCACTAACCAGAATGATCAATAGACCGTAAGACAATTCTGAACAATCACAATGTAACCTTACAGATTTGTAAAACTATCAGTGATGAAAACTAAAATGTTCTCTTACACACATTAGAGAAAATAACTGTGAATCACCGTAGTCACAACAATTGCCTACTATGGCGGAGTCATGTATAGATATCAGAGAATCATAAAAGCACCATCTCCATTTTGTATAATAAGATAACTAGCTTGCGAGCTCTGATGAGCATGCTGATAGATAACGATCTCCCTTCAGCCTGCCATGTCATTAAGGTAACTGAATAAGTCTTTAGTCCGTTCCAACGGTAAAACTTGACCTAGTTCTGTGGTTTCAATGCGAGCTACTCGAAGCTTGTAGAAACAGGGCGTCCGACAAACATTCGCTCAAAACGGCGCGCTACATCGTGCGGCTCGCTTCCAGTTAGGACAGTCCAACAGAAAATATAGCAATTGAACTGCTTTCGTAGCTGACGCTCGCTCGCGTCACATCCAGTTAGGACATGGCATTAAGGAGTTGTGACAGGCTTAGAAGTCAGAAAACCATCATGACTTACTGTCAGACCTGGATGAGCTTATAGTTTCACTAGTTCTCATTGTTATTCCTGCTTCTCCCTGCTCCCCTTTGTCACCCTTGGCACCTGTGAAATGGACAAACAGTATGCGGCACGTCAATCACACGGCTCCAGCACATTTTCAAAACTAAATGTTTGAGTGAGAAAGACATTGGAAACATATTGATGACTCACCAGATTGCCCAGGCAGACCAGCAGGGCCAATAGGGCCTGAGGAAGCAAACAACATGTGCTGATAAAAACCGTTTGACAACCGTTTCAGTAGTCTGATACAGTCCTGCATGGTATGCTGTGTAGGTGAATGGGGATGTAACTCTTTGCCACTGGGCGTTTAATCTGTCTGTTCCAGATGTTTTCCAGTCATCCCAACCTGATAATCCTGGAGGTCCAGAAGGCCCAGGGGGTCCGGCTGGACCAGGGGGGCCAGGGATGCCCACGGAGGTGGAGCCAGCTGAAGAATAATACCAGTAATGATCAGAGCTCCTCAAACTACAGCACTACGTAGTTAAATGCAGAGCCATGTAATTGAGAGTTGCGTCATCTCCCTTCACGCCAATGAACCGTTTTTCTCACAGCAACTAAATAAATATAAAAAGTACCATATAAATCATATTTTAAATGTTGATCGGTGCATTTATTGACTACTAATTACCAAAAAATGAAGTTATATATCTGTATATATATATATATATATATATATATATATATTCATTCAAATTGCCCACCAAGCACTTCCTGTAACTATTTTGCCTTAAGGTTTGCCTCTCCATGAACCATGTAACTGTTGAAAATGTCTAACTTCCATTGGCGTAACTCAATTCTTTCTATGGCTCTGGGTAAATGTTGTGGATATGAAGCGGTGAAGTAAGAAGTAAGTAAATGCAGTTAAGATGGTACATTCTCCTCACTTACATGCATGAATGAGTCTTCCGGGGTCACCTGTTTGACCTGTACACGACAGAGAGAAAACCTGTAGCGGCTACAACATTGAATGAATTGTAAAACTGAGGTACAGTAAGAGATGGGCAAGAATGGCCTACCTTTGGCCCCGGGCTGTCCTGGATTTCCTGGTATACCTGATAGAAGAATTAGGTACACTGTTAGCAAGCAACAGCACTGTTATGAGATTTAAAATAATAAAGTATTACTGGTACAAACATACCTGGTGGGCCTTGAAGTCCAGGTACGCCTACATGGAATAGAAAGATATGGATATACAGTGTGTTGTTACCAAATAACTAATTAAAGTGGCCCTATGACTTTCCGCCACTAGATGTCACACTTAGCACACCAGCATACCGATCAAAACAAATGCTCCATGGGCCAAACACACACATGTGCACATGCAATAACATGCATGTGGGGCTGGCTCAGCTATGAAAACAAAGAACGGAGCTTGCATTACAACACACACACAGAGATGGAGTGTGATGTAATTCTATGCTTAGGATGCCATTACTCCACTACATATTTACATAGACAAAAGCTGTTGGCTGCTATATTGATGTTTCAAATGTGGTATAGAGCACCCTAAGTACTAGTGATGTGCGGGTTGTGGTTTTTTACAACACGCACACACCCTACCCGCAAGAATATGCGATCAGCCACCCGAACCCGACCCGACCCGCAAACCGCCAAATTGTGCTTGTATAGCAATGGCGAGAGATATCAATATCTAATGGAATGCAAGTTTTTAAAGGGACATAGCCTACACTGGCGCAGACAATATTGCAGAGCAGATCGACCAAAGTCCTTATGCCAGAATGTCTCTGGAGACAGGTAGGCTACGGCCTGGCTAAATGCATATTTCATTTTTTAGTTTATCTGTTTTATCTTTCATGTATGCTACTAAATAAACAAAGTTTTCGCAGGCCTAACCAACTTTATAGTTCGGTATGGCTAATGCAGAATACTGACAGCCAGGGCATGAGAGGATCTGCACCGCCACTGCTGCATGTGTATAAGGCGTGCGTGTGCGTGTGTGTGTGTTTGAGAGCGAGGATCAAAGAATAACGACCCACCTGCACCCGCAATATTTTCAGATTTTCTTATCCAAACCCGCCCGTCCTGCGGGTCAACCCGCCCGAGCGGACCCGTAACCCGCCATCACCACTAAGTACAATGAGAGTACAATAACTAGGTAATGGATCAGGTGTGATGCAGTAGTCTAGTTTGTTACCTGGAGGACCAGCGTCTCCATGAGGCCCAGCTGCTCCTCTGATTCCAGGCAGGCCTTGGTCCCCTGTGGATCAACAACCATTTAATTATTTAGACCATGTAGTGACTCACATGTTAAAATATAGAATTAAAGGTCTGGGGAACAAATAAACACGCAACATTATATACAATGTCCATTCCATGAACAGTATGTAGCTATTGGAAGCTGTGTGTACTAGAATATGAATGATTTTGTTTGTGACCACATTAGAAAATGGATATCATGCATTATATACAATTATTATTATATTATTATATTTATTTTACACTTAAGTAGCTTTTATATTATTATAGAGTGTTTTGTTTACCCAAAGTTTAAGTACAAATGTACAAGCTCTTGTTAATGTCAACATAATTCTTATCTTGCAGTGTATATTGGGTAAATTAGCTTCATTACCTCTTTCACCTTTGGCACCATCAAAGCCTGTTCAAGAAGAATAGAAAGAAAGAAAAATAAAATAATAAAGCAAGCTAAAGGGTGACAGTGTTTTAATAGAAAGCTAACTATGGCTCCTCCTGCTGGAGATAGTAAAGCATTACACATTGTCTCACTAACAAAATGTGTCATTATGTTTCAACCAAATATAAAACAGATCTAATATATAGTTAGGTTACACATGGGGTGAAAGAATCTGCCATAACCTATGCTCATGTTCACTTCTCCCATTGGAATGAATAGACACAGGACCTCACTGGCCTCCTGAAGGGGCAGGGCCGGGGAGGAGCAGGTTTTAATGTGAAAATTTGGATTTTAAAGCCATTTGAGACTGTAATGTGATTAAGAGCTGTACAAATAAAATAGACCTGACCCATGTGACACTAACCTAAGCTGAACTGTCTTTGTGAAATGTATAATGTGCCAGAACATGTAGTGCTTCTGCATATTCAACAATGCGGTTTACATTATTATAGGACCTGTGACAGAACCAGAATGTCTAAAACTAGTGACGGGACTGAAACTTAATAGATTTTAACCATTTCTCCATTCTTTATGTTTACTGGTCGAGGATTCAGTATTGGAGGTTC
>JAODUH010001819.1:0-35593 GCA_027564835.1 Typhlichthys subterraneus | reverse complement strand
TATGTTTATGTGTATATATATGTATGTATGTGTATATATGTATGTGTATATATATATATCTATATATATGTATATGTGTGTATATATCTATATATATGTATATGTGTGTATATATTTATATATATGTATATGTGTGTATATATATATATATATGTATATGTGTATATATATATATATATATACATGTATGTATATATATATATATATGCATGTATGTATATATATGTATGTATGTATATATATATGTATGTATGTATATATATATATGTATATATATGTATATACATACATACAGTATATATCAAACTGATAGAAGCATGTCACACCTGATCTTGAATCCATTTCTATGGACAATGTCAGTCATGTCTGTAAATCAGGGAGTGGCATTCACATGTATTGCTTACGGACTGGGTGATTGTGTTGAATTGGGAATGCCCCGGAATACCTCTCATTCCTGACATTCCTTCAACTATAATGTCTGGACATGTCTTTAGATTGCAGTTAGAAGGCAGATGGATAGATGGAAGGAGAACGTTATTAGGAAATGAGGATAATGTTCTCTTAATATTGTGAGCTATTGCTAATATTGAGAACAGCTGGTAACTTGTAATAATAATATAATAATATTAGCCTATGTATTTATCTTATGACATTTTCTTAGAGAGATTTAGATGAAAGGCTGCAGCTGAAGGGTAGGGGGAAACTAGAGATAGCGCTACACTGAGCTGAGCAGTTAATGAGACAGAAACAGGCAAAACATGCAAACCGGTCTATTATACTGTGTGACAAGAGTACAACAACCAGTATTGCAATGATGCCAAATGTTTATTGTTTCTCTTTTCCTTTGTAAAGATTAAAACACAAGAGAGAACACGAAAACTAAACAGAATACCCCCCACACAAGATGGATCCCAATGGGCACATAGTCGAACTGCTCTTTAAACCAGTCCTCCGATAATCACAGCGCATTGATCTTGGCACACAACACATTTTGGAAGAAATCTAGGCCAAAAGACCTGGTTAGACAGAATTACAATTCTCGGTGCTGTTCATGGACATGACAACAGAACGACCTGATTTGTAATTTAATTGGGTTTTAGTAGAAAAGTGGGTCGTTTACAGTGCAGAGGAATATTTTTTCTTTCCTAAGGTGTAATTACTTGTATAATTGACACAGTGGGCTACTACCCTGTCTTGACCAGTGTTTTGTGAGAACATCACTGCCATCACATAATCCTGTATGATACAGGAGAATGATATCAGCATCTATTTGCCCTTACACTTGATCACCTCCACTTGAGCACAATGACAAGACCCTGGCATGTTTTAATCTCAGAGCCTGAGAGGAAAAACTAATTCAGTAATGGGGGCAATCATATTATTTTAATAATTGAACTTCTGTCAAAGTGATTATTTTACTCCAGTTAATAAGATAAAAGAGATCTTTATGCTTTTGCTATATTAATAATACCACTACCAAAGATTGTGCTGATGATGACAGTGTTTCAGAGTCAATATATGGTGGCCAGAACCTCTTTCAGAAACTTGGCCACTGTTGCTCTTTGGCAGACGATAAATATTGTCGTCAAGCATTGGGTGTGGTTTCTCACTTAAATAATAGGCTAGTTTTTCTGACCGAGGATCTCTGAATTTGCTTAATGTTTCCCTGAAGTCAATTTCAGATGTCTTGTGATTTTTACAACGCGGGGTCCATGGGTTTCTTGTCCATATGCTATTCATAACCCCAGTGGAGTAAAAACATATTGTGGATGGGTTCACGAATCGAGAACAGCTACAAGATATATAAAGCTAATGTGGCCGGTTTCACAGACATGGACTATATGCCTATAGTCATATAGCCTATATATGTATATAGCCTATAGTCTAGGACTAAAAGAAAAATTAAATGAAGATCTCCATTTGGGAAAAAGTTCTTAGTCTAGGACAAAGCTTAGTCCATGTCTGTGAAACCTGTTCATAGAGATGTAAAACATGGCATGAGACACTCCAAATTAACCTCAGAAGTGGATAGAAGCAGCATTGCAAACCCATTGTTCTGCTTTGAAACTCCCACACCATGGCCTAGATTCTCATTAGCCCTCCACATGTAGCTTGTTCAGGCCATTCCCCTACAGCCGCGTGCATAGTTATGTATAAAGCATACAAACAGTCCCCCAGTGCCAAAGACAAATCTCCCAGTGCCACAATGAAACTTCAGTTGTATGTCAACACAGCTGGCATTTCCGCTATGCTGCCATCCCTCCATCTGGGTGGCCAATAGGGTCAGGAGCCCCATCAGCTCTTGCAGTATGTGTGGCATCGTCCTACTCGGGTCTGATGCTGGGTCATGTGACTCTGCCTCCCGTCACCCTTCCGTCACCACGGCAACTTCAGCATTCTGACTAACACGCTGTGACATCCACGAACCCCTCCCCGCCCATTTGTTATGTTCTGCTTTTCCCTGTATTTATTTCCCCATCTTAAAGTCCTCCCTTGTTCCACCCATCACAGCTAGGGTCCTACCTGTTCATAATGACGTAGTTGGTGTACCTGTACCTGTGTATAATTTCATCTCACCCGACCTGTCACCATGTTGTATGCATAATGACTTTGAACCACTGCTATTGACCAATGAGGTCAGGATCTCTTGGTATTGGTAACCATGCCTAATCCAGACTGGAAAAGAGATACACAGTATACCGTATCATAAACAATTGCATATTATTGGTCAATTCTAGTGTGTGATGTGTTTATGTCAAGTTCTGGTTTATTTTTCCTCCTAATCAAAACCCAGAAAAAAGTCCATTTGAATTGCTATCTCAAGTTTCTGTGGGAATTACAGAACTATTGTCATCAGTGTATTGCACTATACCTAACATTCTATCAGCTGTGAACTTGCTGTAATGCTTCTAAACTGCCTCTGGGTATTTGCATTAGTACCAGATCAATCCAGCAATTACAGGCTTTTTCTGTCTGCCTGCCAATGCTGGGAAACAAGATAGGTTTCTTAAAGCTCAACAGGTTCTCAAATTGGTTGCCGTTTTTATTCCTCCCTTGTCGCAAGATCCACTGTTATGATGCAATAGGATACTTGGTCTACTATCAACATTGCAATAGTTTTAATGTGTGTATAAAGTGTACCAGTTCCTCATTTAATTTGAAACAATAGCAGTTTGTACTTTTTAGTTTAATGTGCAGACTGATTTTAAAGCAGATAAGCAAACAATAGCACTAAACGTTAATCTCATGTTATTATAAACAAGCTTGTGAGTTCTCTAAATTATTTTTCAGCAGGAAGTATACAACGTACTGTAGGTATGTGTGGACCTGTGTGTTTGTAACTTACATGTGCCAGAGGTCAGCCCCGCCCAGAGTGTCAAAGTATCTGTCGCGGGCAAAGCAAACGGAAGTAAGCATCGCACTGCAGAAGCCAGACGCAAACAATCAGATCAAACCACATAGCAGATTGCAACCACATGACTCACCCTTACACATCTTGTTTATTACTGGGGTAGGGGTGTAGTTTTGTAGTGGTGTGTGTTTAACCGAGCATGTAAGTCATGATGTTCATTAATATGTCCAAGCTCTGACACTTCTGATTTCTGAGATTTTTGGTTAGGCTAGGCTGTGGGGAAATAGTTCATATCCTGTATGGAGCAGTGGAAGAGGAAGTCTCTACAACAAAAGGACTAGTCTGCTGACCCAGATCACTGGACCCTGTAGTGTGTTTATTGCAGCTGTTAGTATAATTAACAATATAGTGTTTTTATCGATGGTAATAAAACTGAAACCATATCTGTAATGATCAAAATAATTACAGGTATAACAACATTTGCAGCATTTAGCATATTTATTTTTTCTGAAGTGACTTACAGCAGGCTAGGTACAAATGTAAGCATCTGATTAGGTCATAAACCAATCATCATAAGGAAATGCATAATGACATCTTTAGTCCGGAGGGCTACAACACTGAACTGCACTATAGAGGAAATTTCAAGGTGTGCTGGGGAGATGTCCCACTTTATGAAAGTCTAGTCCTTAGAGTGACAGCTTTGCTGCTCTCTAATATTTGGTGTGTGGAAAAGCTATCAAAACATAGTCATGTTTTGTAATGATAACATCCAAACTGTTTATCAATTGTTTATCAATTTATTTTGTGGTATGGTAGGGCTTAGGGGACGATGCTAGCTAAGCTAATGTTATATCTTGACTCTATACTCAAACAACATAGTAGCTAGGTAATTTTCATTCAGAGATTTTGTGTGACGTCAGCATGGTGAGTAACAGTTAAAGAGGTTATTAAAAGGTTTGTTTAACCTTTTAACCTCTTCCAAGGGCTTGTGTAATAATATTCATATTTATGAAAATGTAGCAGATCATTTACAATTACTGTAGCCGGATAGCTGGTTACATTATCATAAGTATTAAAATAAATGTAATATAATGACACTATAGCAACACACACACTATAGCTAGCCATTTACTCTAGGCTACTCTTGTCTGCGTCTGGAAACCAGATTGCTTTATAGCATACATTTTAATTCCCTTATTACTGGTGTGTTGAAATCATAATCATACGTATTTGGCTAGGAGTTAAAACAAAGCTAAAATATGTAGCGGTTTACAATATCACAGCTAGATTTTTGTGATGCGAGGTAAAGATATCAAAAGCAGAAGGTGGATGAATGTGGCCTCCCACCCAAGAAAATTGCTCACTGCGTTCAGTGTAATGGGTTTCTGAAATAAGATATTAAAAAGCAACACAAAGCCCCTGTGCTTCCCACCTCCACAGCAGAGCGCACAACGCTTGGCACTGTCCATCATAATGCTTGTCACATGCTCCCATGGGATGTGTGAGTGTGTGAATGGTGTTCTGTGCAGGGCATCGCAGCACTGACAGGAAGGAAGGGTGTCTCCATCTAAGACTTCCTGTCCTGCTCTGTGACTCAGTGTTGGGACATATGCCCCTCTTTTCTTTTACCCCCAATGCATGTGATGTGCATAAGCATCACAATTCACCTCGGTCTTTCTTTGTCTTTGTGTTGGTATGGGTACGTGGTAGAAGAAAAACTGTTTTAACCAAAAGCATGCTACTCACACTCTAGTTTCTAGCATTTCTACTTTTCTATTTTATTATTTGTATTATTATTGTTTTTTTTTATTTTGTTTGCTTTTAGAATTGAAACCTTTAATTGAGTAGTGGTGGAATAGTATCACAGGCATGAATCTACAGCAGACCTGGGCAAAGTCAGGCCCGGGGGGCCGGATGCGGCCATTTGAGACATTCTACCCGGCCCGCCCAGGTACATCAAACATTTAAAAAAAATAATAACACAACAAAAAATTACGTGACGGGCTCTGCAGAATGTTACTTTATTTACTGCTGCGTAACAAATATACATAGTTCAAGTGAACCGTTACGTTTGATTCTGAAAATGATGTTGCATAGGTGTTGAATAGCCTATTATGCATAAATATGCAAGACAACAAAGGTAGCTATTTTGTGTTTTTATTTTTTATGTTTTATCTGTTTTAGCTGTGGCCCATGAAGTTCTCTGACATTTTCAATGTGGCCCCCAAGTGAAAATAATTGCCCACCCCTGATCTACAGTATGAAATCCCATTGTATCTGTCAAACTACATGTTACATTGATTCTCGTCTGTGATGTTAATTGCTGTTATGGTTAGGCTAATTGGCATCTTTAATGGGATTTCTCCATGCTGGGAATGTGATGCTTTTGTAACAGAACCCCCAAGTGTATAGTGAAACAAATCAATAAACAAGGCTCAAATGGATATTGATTTGTTTTGCTTTACTGGCCATAGAAGTGATAAAAGGCAAACTGGGGCTGGCTGAGGTGTGTAAACGCAGAGAGCAGAGGCTGGTCTGAGAGGCCTCGCTCATTCAGACTAATGCCATTGTAGTCCCTGTGCGATGCGGGCGGATCATATGACAGAGTTGTAGCTGCTCTTTATTTATTTAACCAGTTACACATACATACACACACACACACCTCTAAATATCCTCCAGTGATAGGTTCCTCATACAAACCGCATAACCTGAAGAAATTCACATGTTGAACATGTGTTTTTGTGAGATGTGCTTCATAGCAAATGTCATACACGCTCAACAGCAAAGATAAGATATTCTAAATCATCCATAAACTACTGTAAAATCATCATTCACAGAGATAATCATAGTACACTGTAGATCATAAAAACATTATTTTAAAATAATGATAGTTCAGTTGCTGTACTATATTCAACAACTGTAATATTATAATCCAATTTGATACTATATTGTAAGGAGCAGCCATAAAATGGGCTACTTGCTCAAGGATGCTTACAGGTGGTCTGTGCTTGGGCTTGAATCACACCCAGACCTGCTGCAATGTTGAACTTGAAGGACATGCAGCCTATAGTAACCAGTGTAATGTAACCACACAACCACACACGTCACTACCATCAACTTACCTAGGCCTTGGGCCTCTCTCTCTCTCTCTCTCTCTCTCTCTCTCTCTCTCTCTCTCTCTCTCTCTCTCTCTCTGTAAGCCCCAAGGCCATATGAGCTCAGAGGGGTTTAGCAGACCCCAAGACTGTCCCTCCCCTCCCCTCAGAGCCATCTTGTCATCTGAGTGAGCTTCTTCAAACATTCTGTCTTGGTCTTGGGAATGACTAACTGTGTTAAGGGTGCATGGGTACTGTCCTTCCATATTGCTGTCTTTCTCAGTTAACCCCTCCCCCTTACACATACATACACACGTACTGGTACCACTGGTCTCTCTCTCTCTCTCTCTTTGGCACACACACGCACGCATAGAGAATATGGTATTTTTTCTTCTCGAGCTGTGTGCATGTGTGGGTGTGCATGTGACTGTGTGAAATTACAAGGTAGGATAAATCTTACATGGTACTGTAGGTCTGGGTAATAGCTTGTTTGTGTGCGTGTGCGTGTGCGTGTGCGTGCGAGCTTCTTTAGGAATGTCTACACTGTGGCCCATATGGCCAAGTGATATATCCTGGGTAAAAATACATGTGTCCAGTCGTCTTACGTGTCAGTGTGGACACGCACACGCTCGCACACCTACACATGAAAGCACACATCCCCATCGTCAGTGTAGGTTGTCATATATGTGAATTAGCTGTGCACACTGTGACCATACAGCATCTCTGTCAGCCTATCAGTCATGTAGTTGTCTGGCCCCATGTCTTACTTGTTATTTTCCCTGCCCTGCCTGTGGTGTTGGGCCCTGAGTCCCGTTCTCTTTGTTCATCGCAGGCAGTTGGCCCCTGGCGCTCCGTGGCCAGGAAACACAAAGGGTAACTGTGTTCGTACCTGCCTTCCCACACAGCCATACATCTGGTAGTCTTTCTGCTCTCGCTGTTCCTCACAGAAGTGAGTCATGTGGTGCGTGTGTAAGTCACCCTCTTATCCCCAATAGTTAGAACCAGTTGTTTGAGTGAGTCTTGTGTGTGCATGCGCGTGTGCGTGTGCGTGTCTTTGCATCCATCTGTCTTTCTGTCTGCGTGTGTGACCAGACAGAGCGAGCGAATTCAAAGTTCGCCCAAATCTCCCACGCCTCTTCATTCTCTGTTTCTCTTTTTTTTTACACATGTTGCGTGAAGCTGTTTACCTCAGCTGTGGCTGTTAAAGCTGTCCTAAACAACATGGCTGCTGAAATGTCATCGTAAGAGACAGCCTGTAAAACCCCTTGGCACAAACCCACCCCCCCCCCCCACCCCCCCGTGTTCCCTCCATCTCATCTCGTGCTACGTAATGTCTGCTAACTGTCGAAACATGCTAACATTGTTGAGGGCACAGGTGGGGGACAAATGGAGAACGAGGCAGTGAAGTAAGACAAAGAGAGAGAGAGGGAGAGAGAGAGGGGGAGAGAGAGAGAGAGGCTGCAGCCTTACAGACAAATGATCAGACATGTCGGGATGAAGAGAGTGAAGCGAGAGATGAAGTAAGTTTAAGAGAAAAGAGATGGGCGCAGGGACAAAAGTGTCAGCATTTAATATGAAACAGCGTTTCAGAGGTGCTAGCTTAGTTTCCATGACAACAACACACTCCAACCAGCATTTAATTGGTGCTGTCTGCACTTGTCTGTTTCCTCTCTGCCCACTCCCTCAGTATACAATATATAATTACCTTGTGATTTGTACGTATCATGCGTTCACCAGCTTGCCTGTAATATGGTTTATACCCATGATCTATGCTGCAGGTGTGTGTGGTGTGTGAAGGGTTAATGGTGTTGTGGCATGTACAGCGCTTGTCACTTGTTAGTGTGTATTACTGACAGGTGGTTTAAAGGGGCTTATCCATAATTTACCTTACATCCCCTAAAACCACTAAGACTGCTGTGAACCAGAATGTGAACCTGGCACCCTTCTCCCATTATACCCAGCATTTAAAATGTAGCAATGAGCATATACTTTAATAAAAAACAATGTCAATTCAGTACTGTTAGCAGTATTTAAGGCAGGGTCTGTGTTTCTCAAGAACACTTGCTAACTTTGAGCTCAATCAAAACAAACTTGTTTTTACTGTTAATATGAGGACCATATGGAGGGTAGTGCCTTTCACTCTCTACATCAAAGTCTAATTGTTCTAAGTAAATGTATTTCAGATATTGTGCAATTGTAATCTTTTAGTATTTAGTGTTATGTTAGGGTTTGAATAAAAGTTGGACAGTTTTGAAAAGAGCATGTAAACATGCTAATTGGCCTGTAGGTAGACTACATAGTTTTGGTTGTGGCTATGTCTGTTAGAAAAGAATCCATTAAATGTGAAAGATGTAGGGCTTACATTGAATGCAGTTTCTGCCAAAGCAATTTAAAATAATCCAGTTAACCACATATATACTGCTGTTGTGCTCACCGTGTGAAGCATTTTGGGTCCTAGCACTATCGTTTTTTAAACAAGTATCTGTAGGCCTACAGTACAGCCACTTAATTACTTTGTGTACTTGTGATGCCTCTGGGAGCAGGGGTCAGGAATCTTGCTGCAAGATGCTTCTACTGTAGGTAGGCTGGGCTTGATGAGAGTTATTGTGACTTCAGCCAATGCAGTAGTCGCTGAGAGGCTAAGCATTGTAGATGTTTGTGGCTCACTTTCATCTTACAAAAAACACAATCAGTCCATAATATTTATTTCTGATTATTTGTTTGTCACAAACAAATAACGCAGAAAGGATGATAAAAATCATTCATGTATGCAGTTAGCATTATAGTTCAGATGCAAAGTGTGAATGTGAAATGTTTGCATAATGTGAAATGTGTCGAGCAGTCTACAACTGTGTGCTCCCAGCTCATCTTGTCTGTGTCACAAATCCCCACCACAAATCAGACAAGTAAACACCTCACCCCAGCACCAACTACTTGACATCCTATTCATGTAGTTAGCTTTTGACTGTTCAAGTAAATACTTGACTTGTCTATTGCTGGCGCTCTGGGGTCCTCCCATCAGAACATTTTCAGAATCAAACACATTTTTTTCCTGCATTATGGTGAATTCTTATGTAACAATTTGTGCCTTTTCTGCATCAATAGGGTGAAAATGTCTATTTATGTTATAGGAAACATTCAATACAGGAAACTTGGTATAAAATATGTGGATGATAATGCAGTAAGGATGATCAAACATATGTAATGCTTTAGGCATAGGCCTCTTTTATATTTTTCATCACACATATAGTCTACTCTCCTTTCTTTTTTTATTTGGGGGACATACATGATAAATAAATTCATTTGAATAAATGTATTAAACCCTAGAATTTAATAGCTCATATGTTCATGTTCAAAACGCTCTGCATATTGAAAACATATGTGTTTTGGGATGATCTAGGCTAAATGATAGCTGAACAAAACAATAACAGTCTACTACACATTGTGGCTAGAACCTATTGTAACTACTAATGGGTATTGAGACTAATGAGACTTTGAAGCCAAAATCACAGAGCTGTCAGGTTGGTCTATAGCACTACGTCAACATCTAACGTCCCCACCAACCCCCCCCCCCCCTCCTCCTCCACCCCCCCCCTCCCCTGAATCTCTTTGGGAGGAAGAGCTTGCAGTCTCTTTGGGAGGA
The DNA here is from genome assembly GCA_027564835.1 of Typhlichthys subterraneus. NCBI lineage: Eukaryota > Metazoa > Chordata > Actinopteri > Percopsiformes > Amblyopsidae > Typhlichthys > Typhlichthys subterraneus. The sequence goes on along the minus strand of JAODUH010001819.1, from coordinate 25,503 downwards.
AGAGCTTGTAGCACTTGAAGGCTGCAAGTAGTGTGTCAGTGCCACATATGCCGGCTCAAAGCCATTTTGATGGGGTGCACAATGTGCACATTAACATATCCAACAGAGCACATAACAGTGAACCAATAGTGTATAGGCCTGTTCTAGCTTATGGCTACACTGTCAAGCGGTTCCATGAGGGGTTTACTACGCATACGGCTACTTCTCCGATATCGTCGGGAGGCCCCACTGTGGGGGGGGGGGACAAATACACTTGTACTAAATTTTGAGGGGCACACGTCCCCTGAATCCCCCCTGAAATGTACACGTATGCTCCAGCGCATACAACATGTCACTTACTGTAAGTCACTCGACGAAGGTAAAGTACCGTTAACGTTCCCATACAAGCTAAACAGCTACAGTGCGTCCACTGCCATTCATTTTACAGCTGACTTTGGCAATCATTTTGACATGCATCACGTACAGGCACACAGCGTAACTGTCAACAGCGCAGCAAACAAATACCTCAAAATACTGTAGCTGAATATATTTGCATAAATAATAATGTGAGCACTAATGCGTAGCCTAAAAGTAAATAACACCATTCTTTGCTCCTATTAACTTCCATGAACCCGGAAGGCACTGCCGAATGCAAGCAGTGGTGGCACAACCTCGCAGGTCTTCTGTGTTGTTTGGCAGGAGTGCTGAGTTTTAATGAAAATATACAGAATAGTTAGTTGTCTTGAACTGTGTTTAACACACACACACATTCTAACTTAGCTGCTTTGCACATTCCTGTGAAGTGAATTCACTCCATAAGGTTCACACACACACACACACACACACACACACACAGTCATCTGGCTGTGTCTAAGCCTGCAGTTGATAAGATAGGGTTTGGTTGCGGAGCTGCAGGCAGATGCAGCTGTAACTGCTGACAGCAACCTGAACATGTGGTGAGATTGAACAGGCCTGTTTGCACACGTGTGTGTGACTGTTTTAAAGATCAACACCCTTTCAATGTTCACCCAACTGGGTACCAACATCCCATGACGAACAGTAACTTCTGATTGGTGCGCTGAACGGGCTCCCTCTCTGCATGTGTCTCCTCCAGGGAAGCAAATAGTGCAGCACCATGTACAGTAGGTCAGTCCACATTCTGCCATTTGTCTGCCCGACAGTGGGGCAGCTATACTGGCTGCCACCATTGTATGTGTGTGAATGAAGGCCCTGTCTTGAACACACAGACACGCATAGAGTTCATCTATATAGCTCAGTCTTCTACCAGTTGCACTCTAATCTAGAGCTGTAGGGGTCCTCCGACCACATTCACAGAAACCAACATGATAAGAGTGTGCTGCACATATGGCGTACTATTTGTTATTTTTCCAAGAAGGAATATTAATATATGCTATTTCTTTCCCACGTAAGCGTGGCATGATTTTTCAAGCATATATGGCTGCAAGATGTGTCTGGGTCTATTGAACCCATCACATACCAGTCCCAGGAGGCTCCAGCAGGTAGCATTTTGTATTCTAACTCAGTGTGAGACTGTGAAAGGGTACCATCATTATGTATTCCATTACTCAGTGGGGTCATAGTCAAATAGCTGGAGAAAAGAGGCTTTCTCACAATCTGCCATCCATAGACTGTGAGAGAGAGGTGTGTGTGTGTGTGGGGGGGGGGGGGGGGCTGTTGGCCGAGTGTGGCTAGATGAGTCACAGTGTGTAGGAGAAGAAAGAAATAGATTAGAGTTTGAAGGACCCACAGGCTTTTGTTTTTTATCACATATGAAAAAATATTGTTAAAAACAGGGTGGATAATTTTCTGAAAGCTTTTTTGCTCAGAGAAATATCAAGGCAATTTGATCCATCCATCCATCCATCCATGCTTAAATATATTCCCCAGGGAGACAGGTAGGCTATACAGTCCCCATTTGCATTACAGCAGCTCTGACCAGCGTGCACAGTTTGACGGCTCAAAGGGATGACCTCACTTCTCCCATGCTATCCAATGGTATGACATCATGCTGCAGTGTCTTTGTTCACCCATACCTGTTTCCCACCGCGCTCACTGAAACACAAGCGTGACCCTTTGCACTAACAGATATGTGCCTTCTGAGTAGCCGTTAGTCTCACTGCAGGCGATGGGGTGTATCCGTGTAGCCGAGATCTGCTGGATGGTGGGCTGGTGATATCATCGGCCCGATGGAGGTAAGCCATCTTTAGTCATTTACGGTAGACATCTGCATGCCCCCTGTGGACTTTGATCACGTGGTAGTGACTTCATGCAGTACATGTGTCTTAGATCAGTGCTTCCAAGACTTTCTGTGCCATGACCTCCAAAATGAAGTGGACACGTGAGATTGTGCTTCTCCTTTTTCAATAGCATAACAGATTTATAAGACATAGAAGATTTAACATACAAATCTATACAGTAGATATATAAACAATCATTTGCACCACTGAGGGTCCAGAGCCACACCTAAAGACCACAGACAGGTTGATCCATGGTGGATCAGTGTGCCAGCAGCACATCGCAGGCTAGTGTATTTTACCCTGGGTATCTTCCACATGGAAAGACAGTGTTTTTGCTCTCTCTCTCTCTCTCTCTCTCTCTCTCTCTCTCTCTCTCTCTCTCCCCCCCCCCCCCCCCTCTCTCTCTCTCTCTCGCTCTATATGTTACATATTCCCTCTAGCGATCGTCCTTATGAACAGCATGTTTGACTATGGGCATATTGAAGCTTGTTTTGAAGCGCATCTGACAAGATCCGTGCCTTCCGAACATACATTGACAAAGGAGCACAAACGATTGAGAATTAAGGGGGGGAAGGGGGGGTGGAAGAGGCTCTGGTGAAGAACAACAAATTAAGAAGAAATAAAACTTTAGCCTCGAGGAAGGGATTTGGGAACCTGGGAAAGAGAGAGGGAAGTCATACGTGGCACGTTTAGTATAGGGCAGTCTTTCAGCAAGCATCTGACAAGTATGGGTGCAGACTGTGGTATACACCACAAGTTATCTTTGCACCAACATGGTAACAGAGAAACTAGAATAATGTTTGGTGTGGTATACCTGTTGTATACTCTACCTATGTGATAATATTGTTAGATATAGAGCCATTTCACTGGTTTTTGCTCTCCCTTTTTAATACAAAGTCAGTGTTATTGTAGAGGAAAAAAACAATAATGCTTTCAATTACATGCTATTATATATTACAGTAATTATAGACTAATTTAAATGAACAATATACACAGGAAAACAATACAAATATATGAGAGTAATGTGTAATGTGTTGTAAATACCTACTGTAATATCGATCTTACATGTAGACATTGATTTGCAGGATGGATGATGTGTATCTAGAAAGTATTTTCAATTGCCATTCATAAATTGTATTTTTGTTCCGGGTGAGGTGAGCAAAATAAAAAAGCTGCAGTGTTGAGGGTTCGACAAATGTTTAAACCTTCTTTTAAAGCATGAAAGACATAGTATGTGCACGCATACAGTACCTGTCTAACAAAGACCCTGTCAGTCTAGTGACGTGTAAATCAGAATCACCAGACCATCAAAAATACCTTTTGGCAGTGAGACAGAGAGAAAAGGAGGTTGTTAAGACAGAAATATGGAGGAGAAAAGACATCAAATTGCTTCCGAGATTGCCAGGGAGACTGACATGGAAGCGAGGCTGGGGACTGAAATAGCCTTTGGTGCAGTGTATGACTAAGACTCTAATTGCAGCGGGACATAGATGTGACCCTCTTTTGTGTGTTTGTGTGATTCATGTGCACTTTGACGTTTTTGTGCGCATTCTATGTGAATATCTCCCATAAAAGCAAGCTGCTGTCTTTGCAGTTTTGGGAAAATTAGAGAAAACTATTTCTTTGTCGACCTGTCACCAGCGTGAGAAAGTCAAACAGACTTTACGTATGCAGCCTGCGAAGGTAAATTGCTGTCGTTATTTTCGCGTACCATGCGAGACCAAAGTGTTAACACAATAACAATACAAAATGGAATAGGACAGGGGCAGGCAGGTAACACAAACACAGGGATTCTCAGGTCAAACAGAATCACAAGCAGGCTTGAGGTTGGGACAGGCGGTGTAAACAAGAAACCGGGTACACTGACAATGTACATTTAATGTTTATTTAACCAAGCAAGTTACAGCATTCTATTTACAGCATAAGAACACATATTTGCCACCACGGTCTGGCAGGAGGAGGCATCCTCTTGAGGGAAAAGACACAAAGGAATAAAGGGGTAATACGAAATAAAAACAAAGAAACATGGACAACCAGCCAAAGTGATACATGAACGTAAAAACATCAACAGTTGGCTATAACCTACAGTGCAACAGCACTCAACTGAATGGGCAAACAACAGCCGGGGAATAACGTTGGGTAGCTGACTGTAAACAGACCAGATAAACTGGCACAGGCTAGCAGGAAACACAGGTTAATATGCAGGGGATGCAAGAGCAAAGGGGAACACCAGGTAAGGGTGGAGATAAGCACAAGACAGACTGGTGAACACAATAGGGGCCGTCAGGGTGTGACAGTTGTTTTGGTATTTACATTTACAGCATTTGGCAGACGCTTTTATCCAATGCGACTTACATGTACAACTGTTGGTAGGACATTTGTCAATAGTTGTATAGATCATACACCAGCAATTGTAAGCAAACAATATACTATTAGAATAATTGCAGCATCTTGTCATCATAAGTACTACCATGTCAATATCAATATATCAAACATAATAGCTAATGGCCTAAATAATAAATGTCTTAATATGTAAGAACAAAAAAAGATTCAAAACAAAAATAAGAACAGAGAAGATAAAGGGCATTTGAAGAAGTTGATATAGGAATCAATGAGGTCACTAGTATACTGCAGCTACAGTAGTGTGCCTTTTTAACACCTATGGAGAATACTAATCACTTTACTGTGGATATTCAAATGTGTGTGTGTGTGTGTGTGTGCGTGTGTGTGTGTGTCATAACAGTTAGAAAGGAAGTGATTCTGTTTCCTGTTGAGTAACAGAGAGAGAGAGAGAGAGAGAGAGAGAGAGAGAGAGAGAGAGAGAGAGAGAATTGCATTAGTAACAACTGACAACACATACAACATGACACAGACCTGTCAGGTCGTACTATACTTATCTTATTCTTTCCTCAAGAACGCTGTCTTCTATTACAGATGCAAATCTCTGAGGCAATCTCCCAGATTTTGTCAGAAAAGGTTGAGGGCAGAGTATTAATACAGTGACTGGCTCTGACCTTTAGTTTAGATGTCATCCTTATCAATCTGTAATGTCTAACCTGAAACGGACAACTGAGTTTGCAGTATGTGAGTGTGTGTGTGTGTGTGCGTGCGTGCGCGTGCGTGCGCGCGCGTGTATGTATAGCAAATTTCAGTTGATAATTAAAGGGTTCGTTAAGCAGCTTTGCGCAGAGTAATTAGCTGACTGGATGGGTTCAGTGGAGCGAGGTGCTAGTGGGCTGTGTGCTTCTGGGTGATGGGGTGTCACTGAGAGAGTGGGAAGACTGTGGCAATATATGGCTGCTGGAGAAACCACTCAGCCATGTAACAGTGTCTCATGGAGTTAGGGCACTGGGTATTGATGTTTTGGAGTATATAAATGCTTGTGTGATTACACATACATCATACATATATGTGTACCTGTGTTCCGCTCTCTCCTTTAATACTCTTCATGTTAGATTGTTACATAACTCTTGCTTGGTGCCTACAGCGTACAGTAGGTTATGAACTATACATGGGTAACTTGGCCTTAACAGTACACCTGATAGAGGCCAGTGATTGTCGTAACAGGGCATTGCAGGCAGGCATTTAGATCTGAGGTCTCCCTCTGATCTCTATCGTTCCACTCAGAACCACTGGTCTCGATGTCCTCGTCTCCATGCTGTCTCGATGTCCTCGACAGCATAGCACTGTGGCATCCGGCCAATGAGAAATCACAAGGGGAGCCAGTCAATCTCATGTCACTGCACCGACGCCGGCCAATCAGAGGGAGACAAAAGGCCTGTAACCATAGCGATGAGCTTGGGTTCAAACATGCGTATATGCGGCAGATGCCCTCCGTGTTGGCTCACTAAGCACTTGTGTACATAAACCTAGATCTACTGCTCTGTGGTCTGTAAGGTATGCATGAAGGCTGTGTCAACAGAGGAGGAACGAGGAACGCCACTAAGGTCACATAGGAATTTGCAGTACCAGTTTTGCCACATATATATGGCTTAGGCAGTTTTATCATTGACCGTATGTCAATACAATACACAATGTTTTTTATTTGATTCTTATTTATTTTGGTAGCTCAAATCAATTGGGTGGCGTTGACAGGTTAGGAGAAGGGCCGAGGACATGGAGCCAACAGTGGCGTCGAGCAGAAGGGAAAGCTGCTGTGAGCCCGGGGAGGGAGAAGCAGGACGAGCATGTAGCGAGTGTAGTACGCAGAGAGAAGGTCGCTGCTGAGAGGTCTCTCTTCAAAGGCCAGCCGAATGTGAAGCGGTTTAGTGCTGCACTAACGCCACCTCTGTGCTTTACTGCTCCGACTTTAATAATGCGAGGTGAATCTCAGGCAGGTGAGTCATACGTGCGTGTGTGGGTGTGTGTGAGTGTGTGTGTAAGTCAGGGAAAGAGAGAGGGAGAGAGAGATAGAGAGAGAGGGAGAGAGAGAGTCAGGCAACCTCTCAAGAGAGAACAAAACTGCAAAGGAACATACTGTACACACATGTATCATTTTGTTCCAGCACTGTTTGATAGGCTATAGGCTAGTAGCCTGGCTCCGCCCGACTATTGCTCTCAGCTCAATTTCTTTTCGCTGAGATTATAGTCTGGAAACCCTGATCACATTAGCGTCCACACAGCCACCCTGCTGTACGGCGGCCCAGTCAGCGTGGGTTAGTGAGATGACGTTGACGTCAAGCGTGTTTCGAAATGGAGGTAGAGCTAGATGAGGCGATCAAAACAGCGCTGGTTCAGCACTGTATAATAGTTTCAAAATTAACCAGAGGTCTACGCAATGACTGCGAACATTTCCCAATGAAGCGTGGCCAGACCATATTTACAAAGTGGTCTGGATACACCAGGCGAATAGGCCAGCGAGTGCAAATGGGGAAATTCAAAGCCGCTTGAACTAAACTAACATTAGCTCATGTAGTATTTTATAGTAGTAGTCTTCCTATCCTTGTGGGCTTGTCAAGTCACCATTATCATTACAATGGCTCTTATAATCACGTGATTCTGCATTCCTGACCCATGCCCTTTGAGACAACACAACGCTGTTATCCCCATTGTGAATGGATTGTCTGAATTATATGCACGTGTCTCTACACACCCCTCACCCAAGCAAATGTCTTTGTCACCCCTTCTCCTTTGCAGGCCTATACAGTAGCTAGCTCAGCTCATGGCAGCGAGCCGGTGCTCTCAAGAAACAACCGCTTTTAGGTAAAAGCTAGCATCCAATCTTTAGTTTGTTCAAGATATTAATTACATGATGAGTTCTGGAAGTTGAGATATGTATAATTCGGTAAGATTCTGTCTGGCTTAATGTTTCTGTCTGTTTGTTTAGGAGCTCCAGGAATCCATAAATAGGACTTCTACAGTATTTCTTCTAGATTTACATTTTCCCCCACACTGCAAACATTGAATGGAATGTTGTCATATTTCAGTATGTGGCATCTCAGTAGCCTACCAATATAAAACGTGTTTATTTTTCTCATGTGAATGACAGGATAGTTCACGTCCTGCCTTGTATCAGAGGAAGTGTTTATAGTTTCTTTTAGTGTGTGTTGACAAGGAAACATACAGGCTCTTTAAACAATACAGCAATGCAGGATAGACTTCCTCTCTATAAGATATAATGAGGTTTGCCACACTGGATGAGTCATTCTCTGACATAGAGCATTTTACTGATGTCAGTGATCTTTGTGATTAAACTAACGTATATATGTAATGCCTATGTATTATAAAGTATAACTGACAATATTATTCTTTATTTGTACAATGAGAGATGCTGAATTGATTTATATGTATAGGCTATAGATGTTAACTAAACAACAACACATACAAGACTATGGCATTTAGTAGTCTGTAGTACTTCATGTATTTTTGTTACATATAGCCCCTGTTGCTTGTTAACCTGTCCAGGAGCTGCAGTTGAAAATTAACTGGCTGGCTAAAAGCGGAACTTTTATGAAATGTTGATTAATGTGCATTGTTCCTGTAAAAAATAAAAACCTGTTCCTACAATGTCATGCAAAGACTTGTGTGGTGGTGTATGCACATTAATTCAAGATCATTAAGATATAAATATAGTTTATTTCATTGTATGTTCAAAGTGTATTAATCTAAATGTACTTCTACTGCATTCAATCACCCCTTCCTCCTCTTACACCTCCACAGATCCTATATGAGGTGTATTGTAGCCAAAGATAAAGCATTTTCAGAAACAACACTTACGTGATAATGTTTCACTATCCCGAAATATAAAGCATCTAAGAAGTAGTCATTTCAAATGTGGGTTATATTTTATACGTCGGTTATAGCTTGTTAAAGTTTGTGCCTACTGCTACATTGTCATGACATGTGATAATGGCGCCTCCAATCGGTAATATGGATCAATTACCAGTGGATCAAATTCAGTAGCGCACACCATTCAAGCCTACTGTAATAGTCCACCCATGCTGCAGTATCTAGCATTCACCATCCATCGTTGTTGTTGTGGTTACCTTCTGCGCACTTTTATTCTAAAACAATTATAATAACAAACAAACAAAAAACAAACAAACAAACCAACTACTACTTGTTTAACTAGCTAACTAACTAACTAACTAACTAACTAACTAACTAACCCAAAATACAATAACAGACTTGAACTTGCAACAAGGCCCAGTTGAGAAAACCTCACTGTAAACCAGTTTACTTAAACCTGAACACCAAAGACTCTTAAATGTGTTGGTCTTCTGCTCTGTTTTCAGTTCTCATTGTATTCAATACGAATCGTATTATAAGAGTTTCATTGAACACTGTTTAATCAATGTAGGGTGGGTTTCTATTACCATATAATTGATCATCCAGATGACTTTAATGTAGGCCTACTTACTGTGGCTTGTAGACCTATTTAATGCATGTGTTAGCATTAAATAGGCAGTCTTAGCTACCCGACTGCTCTCATCTAATTTCTTTTCGCTGAGATTACATATTCACAAAGTGAATATGGTTTGGTTACACCAGGCTATATAGCTCGTATCTTCGTATTGTCTGCAATGGTGTGGCCGTGTCGGGTGTGGAATTAGAATGTAGACTACTGCCAAATGCAATAGTGCTAAAGAACACGCGGTGGCGCCAATCATCAACATATCAAATAGTAATTCAATTTAAAATATTTAAAAAAGTTTTGCAAACATGATGTACACTTACAGTAACAAAATAAGCGAACACAAGAAAGCAATTTACACATTATATGGGTAAATAAAAAGGGCATTGGATAAAATTGCCAGCTATCCTAATCCAGCCCATCTCTGTTGCATATTTCTCCTCCCATTCCACCTCCTGTGCTGAACCCGCGCAACATAAGTAATCTAAAGAATTCTGTCAGTGCGGTATCTGTAGTCAGAGTTCAGAGCAAGGCTATATTCTGTTATTTTTGTTTTATATCGTCTATTGTGTGTAGCCTAGGCTACTTTCACACGCTTTTCTAGCAGACGGTAGGCTACCGGTGTATGTTCTGATGCGGTTCACAATATCTTGGTATCTTGGAGACTTGGTTTTTAAGGAGTTCACAAGCTTGTACAATGGTTGTCGTTTCAAGTAAACCATCGTTCGATGAGAGGTACAGTTTGATTTCTACTGGAAAAAATCTCATTATAACCGCGGTTTTGTAAACATTGTTATATTGTGTCTATTAAAAATCAATACAATTATCCCTAGCCTACTGTCAAAAGAAAAACACGTGATTGTTTAATCGATGTGAAAGTTAAGCAACTTTTCTCGACACTTTTTAAAGCATTTCTAAGCGAGTTCATGTCCTCAAGCAATCCTGTTAATAATTAAACTTTGGGAATTTGGACACTGCACTGTGTCTGCACTGTTGGCTTTGATTCAAGAAGATACTGATTACCGTTTGTTTACGCAGGAGTCACACCAGTTGGCTAGTGGGTTTGCTTTGAAACCTAGAGGTTTTGGACTGGGCTGCTCTGTTCATTAATACTGAAAGATATAAAGTGGGGCCTGGCGAAGCAGAACCATGGACGGAGGCAACGACGTTGATCTGTCCAACAATAACATTACACCATTGTGGAAGCGACGCACGGACAACAGCAATGGACACAGAGACCAAACCATGGCCAAACCTCGACCCCTCAGCTACCAAATAGATGGGGTCCAAACGACAGACTTTCCTGTGGAGGACAAGTATTCCTTCACCCTAAGTCAGCCTGCTGAGAGGCTGGTGGCCACACCAGCAGGCAGCAAGACGGCTGTAATGAAACACGTTCTGAACAAACCCACCAGAAAATCTCGGGTGGTTCGAAGTATCAGCATTGGACATCTGTCAAACGGACGTTTTTTGCTCTCCAGATTCAAGTCGGACCAAAGTAAATCATCCTCCCTGGACAATAGGGACTATAATGGGGGCGTAGAGAAAGGGAAACCCACTGTTGGAGTAACTCTATGGAATGGCAGACATCCTCAGGACCCTCAGAAGCGACTGTCCAGTCCATTTGGCCTGAACTGTCAGCGTGACCAGACAGCATTTGAGAGGAACTCTCCCGAGGCCACATCTCCTGTGTCGCCTCCTTTCAGCGCCAAAGACACCAGCCAAAACTACACCCACCCGGCCTCCAGCCCCTCCCCTCCTGCCCTGCGCACAGCCACCCCCTCCCACAGCTCAACCTCCAGCATCCCCTCCCTGTCCTCCTTCACCTCCTCTGACCCCCCCACCCCTCGTTCCTCCTCCCCGGTGGACAGGGCGTACGTCGGACAGACCTCCCCGTCATCTCCCTTCACCCCTTCTCCCTCTGTCTCCCCCTCCCCCTCCCCCTCTATCTCCATCTCTCCCTCCGTCTTCCCCTCCGTCGTCCTCAGCACCCACAGCCCTGCCGCCATGAAGGTGGGCACCCAGCAGCTCATCCCCAAGGGCCTGACGTCGGACGGCCGCCAGGGCAGGGCGCAGGGTCTGGCGGGGTGGCTGGGGGTGGAGAGCTCCAAGAGGGCGCTGAAGACCCTCAGCATGGTGGAGACGGGGGCCTTCTTCTCCACGGGCGGCGAGGGCACCGACGAGGGGAGCGAGAGCCCCAGCAGCTTGAAGAGGGGGCTGAGGAGCACGTCTTACAGGAGGGCGGTGGTCAGCGGGGTGGAGTCGGAGGAACGTCACAGCGGCCCCCGGCTCTCCCAGTGCGCCCTCAAAGGAGTGCAGGAGGAAGGGGAGAAGGGGGCATTACCCAGCAGCCCCAGTGCTGCCAAGCCATCCAGCCCTGGAAGGGTGAAGCCCACCAACCATGACAAGACGAAGGTGGGTGCATTCATGGCAGTGTCCCGTGCATGTTTGACTGCTGCAGCCAATCTCAATAACACATCCTCTCAGACGCGTGTGTGTGTGTGTGCCATTAGACTTGTAGACAGACATTACTGTATGTGAGTTCTATGGTTTTAATAGAAGCCAGCTATTTGGTATTTGACAAATACGAGCACCCTTAGGCATGGTGTTTTGCCACGCCTGTGTGGTCCAGGGTGTTTGAATGAAGCCTGGTCCCTCTCGTCTAAGTTCCTACTCGCTGTAATTTGGTGTTTCAGGGTCCGGAGAAGGAGAAGGAGAAGAAGAAGAAGAAGAAGAAGAAGAAGAAGGGCCTGACAAGTCAGCGCACATTTGATAGTGAAGGTGAGACATGGCAAACTTCATTGTCAATGTCTTGTTCTTTGTGGCCAGCAGTTGTCCTGAATGTTGTGTCTTCTAATATGAACAGCTTTAAAAATACGTGTAAAATTATAAGATTTTCATTAAAAAATGTATAAACGTTGGTTGTGAATTACGAATATCGAACGTCTTTCAGCAAGTGATGTTTTTACAAAACAATTATTAATGAATAATGAACTCTTTGTGTGTTCCAGAGGAGGAGCTCTATCAGAACTACCAGGAGAAAGCCTTACACATTGATTCTGATGAGGATGTTGAAGCCAAAGAGCCAAAACCTGACGACCGCATTGTGGTGCAGTTTAAACCTATACGCACCTCCTGGAGCCAGCTCAGTGTGGTCAGTCATCTCTCTCTCTCTCTCATCCTATTCTCTCTGTCTTCTAATTCTCTGTACTTCTACACGGCTGAAAGTAAACATACAGTGTGGTTTGGGTGGGGAGGAGCGGGTTGGAATGCCACTGCTGTGTGTGGAATGCTGTCCTATCCGGTTTGGATATAAGCAATATACCCATCCTCCTGAATCCACCACCAACGCTCATGTCTGTCGACAGACGAACCATAATTAAGCGTCTGCCATGCAGACAGACGTACACTAAAAGGTTGTAAACCATGCTGGGCACAGCCCCAGTCTGTTGGCGTACTCCAGCTATTAGTCAGGCTGAGAAGTATCCTTGACCTGCTCCCTTCTGCATTACATACTAGAGTTTAGACTGGGAACGAAGGGAGTGAGTGGAACTACCAACTTAGTTCCTACTTGGGCGTTCATCTCTGCTTGTTGATTATCAGTGTTATCAGGAGGAGGGAGGGAGGGAGACAGAGAGAGACAGGGTGGTTCTGTTCCATTCCAGGGAAAAGAAATTGGGAATGAAATGCACACAGACTCGCTCAGATGTCATGAAGGGGACTTGGCTTGAAACTGGAGAACATGCAAAACATTTCTTTAGGCGCCTTTGTTCCCCTGTATTTGTTTTTGTTCAGTGAGACGTACAGGTCAGCCAAAACGAGTTCTGCCAATCCACTTGTGCAACTATGTATTTTTCTACAGCTGTGGGCCTTGTGTTGCAGTTGTGTCAGGCCAGATGTTTTATGAGGTAGAGATTGGCATTAGATTGTGAGTCCCGTGGGATGGGAAAGCTGTTACATTCTACCATCGGGACAGGGAAATGAAATTGCGTCTCAGCATCATCACTTAAATTGAAAACATCACATGTATCTGATCTATGGTAATATCTACACTCCTCCTAGGGTAGAAGCTCACATTCTGCTACAGAGCGCAATGGCAGTGGGAGTACAGTATATGAGAACAGGATGGGATTGGATTGGCAAAAACAACATTAATGCAATCGTGATGGGACTAGAGTAAAATACATCTGTATTCATGACTGGATGATCGTTCCACTTCTGCGGTCGCCTCTAATATGAAGTAGCGTCTTACCAGAAATAAATCACACATTACATCTATGTTCCTGGAAATGCACTCTTGATGGAACATTTTATGGATATAACATGGAAATGTAGTAAATTCAGGCGCCAATAGACACCGGCTGTACATCCTGCCTTTCATACCAGTGTCTTCTTATTCCATGCCTTTTCCTTCCCCTAGGCATCAGCTGGGGACTTCTGTCAATGTAGTTTCGACAGCATGCCCTGTCCCAGAAATCTCTGGTTTCCAGTAAGTCTTTATCTCGGTACAGGATGGGATGTAGCTACTGCATGTCGGAGTATCTTTTTGGGTGGACTCCATATAAGGATCAACACTTTGTTTAGGTCCCATATTTTAAACATTAATACTGTAGCAGACAACTATTTTCTATGTAAATACACAGTGGAGTGATTGTGTCATGAGCAGAGAATGGCATTCATTCTCTGTGTGTTGTCAATCAAGCTCATCAGTTCTCTGTGTGTGTGGCCCATGGTTCATTTTGTTTGGTCTGAGCTGCTGGTACTTCATCACACATCAACTGGCAAACAAGATCACATAGATAGATCATTAAGTGAAGATAAACAAACGCTGGCTTTGACGAAAAGAAGCTATGTTCCTCCTACCTGTGAATGTAAACTGGAGGTTGGTACAATGATCCAGACTTTACAAACAATAGTAATCAGGTATCAGGTGCAGTATGGCTGGGTGCAGTGAAATGCAGTGCGAGACAGCAAAGAGACCATCAGACCGTCTGGTGTTTGCTCTGTGTTTGCTGTAGCCTGCTGTGCAGGCACCCGAGAGCCAGAGGATCACTGAGGACCAGTATCGCTTCCTTGTGCTCTGTAGTGAAACAGTGGCTCTGGGCCATGTGCCATGGACAGCCAGGAGAGAACAGATTATTTATTTACTAAAGCAATATTGGGTGCATTTGATTCATCCAACGGGTCACCCACCCCCTGTCTAAGTTGTTTTGTATATGTTTCTATGCTTTGAGGTGTAGCCTACCAGCTACATACAGTAGGTCAAGCAGAACACAGCAGTGTTGCAGTCTTGCTTTATAGCATATGTTTTTATAACATCTGTTTGCCTACCTTCTTACAGTATATATACTGTATTACAGTATATATACTGTAAGACCACCATACCTCCTTTGCTACAGTATATATACTGTAATACAGTATATATACTGTACCTTTACTACAGTGTATATACTGTAAGACCACACATTACAACAGGTTCACCTTTTCTCCAGCCTCGTGAGAAACTCCTGGTCTCACAAGCTCCAATTTCACTTTGCCGCGAGTATCAGTATGGAACCCCTCAATGCAAAAGCATTTGTGTACTCTATGAATCGGGCCAATCAGCAGCCAGCTAGATTTGTCCAAATATGACAACATCATATTCATACTTTTCGGTATTCACCGGCATCTGATTTAAAACAGTATTATTGGATGAGATAAAGGTAGGCAGTCCAATCATATGTGAGGACATTTGATTGAAATGTATTAGCGCCGCCTTTGACATTTGAAGTGAGGGGTTCCAGACTGAAGTTTGTCAAACTAGCTCTCGAAATCAGGATGATTTAAAGAGGTTACCTCCTTTGCTCTGGAAAACCTTTCTGAAGCAGCTTAGTGGGTCTCTCATTGGGTTTGGTATGAGAAGTGCTCCTTTGTCCTTGTGGGACACACACACACACGCACACGCGCACACACGCACACACGCGCATACACACACACACTAACCGCTCACATTACCCGGCAGGTGTGATGAGGATCCGTTTTCTCAAAGCTCTAACCCTAAGAGCTCATCTCAGACAAATTGCCTTTGGTATTTGGGGGACTGTGTTGTTTATAATTTTTTTTATATAAAATTTTATTCCACTGTGTTGTTTATTATATAATGTTTTATTCCACTGTGTTGTTTATTTATTTTTTTTATATAATGTTTAATTCCACTGTGTTGTTTATTATTGTTTTATATAATGTTTTATTCCACTGTGTTGTTTATTATTGTTTTATATAATGTTTTATTCCACTGTGTTTTGTCTGAAGGTGAAAAAAAGTGGTCTGTGTGACAAGCTGAATATGGAGGGACGCAAAAGACAAGAGGTATTCACTTCAATACCTCTCTATTATCCCTGAGGGGAAATAACAGCATATGTATGTATGGTGTACACATCTGTGTATATCTGGTGTACCAGCCCCCTCACTACACTTCCTCACCACCTGCAAGTGAGGTGGACACAGCATTTATAAAAACATGTACACTGATGACTTATTATAAGGGCATGAAACATAATGATCAACTTGATATGATATACTGATATAATGACATGTAACGACATTTGGTGACTGGGTACTGTGTAGTACCAATGTAACTTGGTTGGTACCCCATTGGTGGGGTGATTGAGATACACACATTCTGAATTAAGTTGGGTTGTTTGAACCAGGAAACAAAGCGTGTATGTCTGGTATCCTCATTTGCTCTGTAACTCTTTATTTATTTCCATATTTATTGTTCTCTCTACTAGGCCATTTTTGAGTTGATCTCGTCCGAGCACTCCTACCTGCACAGTCTGGAGATCCTAATCCGTATGTTTAAGAACTCCACGGAGCTGAGTGACACCATGACCAAGACTGAGCACCATCATCTCTTCTCCAACATCACAGACGTCTGTGAAGCTAGCAAAAAGTATGTGTATAGATTATTCTATGTGGGGTTTTAGTTATTTATTTGTAAGCTTTTATAAAAAGTTTTTTTACCCTTCAGTTTTCTAGATTAATTGTTTCAAGTGGGTAATTACTGATTTAACTGTTCACACACTTGGTAGACCTCACTCATTCTGTGGGACGTTTATGTGTTTGTGTACGATGTGTAAAGACATTTAATTTGCGGTGACATAATTCGTTGGCCCGACAACCTTCCCTTTCTCCGAATTGTTTTTATTGAGAGGATATGTAGGCCTAGACAGTGCAGTTGATGTTTTCTGACTGTGTGAGGCCCCTTCTTGAAGAATGTACATGCCGATTGACACGCAGCCAAACGTGATGTCAGGGGGATTAAGGAGCAGAGCATCAAAGGAGGAAATCCGTCACATTGATGATAATTCATTATCAGCAGAGGGATTTATTCCTGGGTGAAGTAGGTCAGTTGCTCCAGATTAGGTCATTCATTTGGACTTTTCTCTGGATGCTGATTTGTGTGTAAGTGCTGCCATGGTCAGCTGTCTATGACTTGTATTGCATTGAGTGTGTGTGTGCATTTGTCTTTTGCTCATTTAGACTAACCCATTCTTAATATATGCTTGAGTAAGAGGCCATGAAAGCATGTATACTATGCTGCCTAAGTGATTAGTGAACAGTTGGTAAAGGCATGGCTAGTCATTCTCAAACGCTTGCTAACTCAAAACAAACTCCCTCATAAGCTCCGCCCCACACAATGAAACGCATTGCGAAGCCAAGGACATTTTTTGTGTGACTAGTGTTTGTCTTTTTTTTTGTATGTTTCTATTTACGTAGCCAGGGCTGTGTAGAAGTACGGGATAATCTTTTCAGCACACTAAGAGAGCAGTAAGCTAGTGAAATGTGAGAAGATGTTTGGAGGAGAATTTGACAAAAGTGTAATATCTTACAATAGCTAACTATACATTTTAAAGGGGAAATGAGAGATTATGTTGCCGCTGGTAAATGAAACAATGCTGTTTTGGTTTCAAACGAGGATGCAAGCAATGCCTCCCACACCCGAAAACACCATTTTGCGACCACTTCCCTCACCTGGAAACTTGGTGCGTGACTGTGGTGCCCCAGAGGGCTCAATCAAAGATATCTCCACCGCTCTCCCTAAAATTACCTTTTAAACAAACCAATATAGTTTGAGGTAGCAAATCGTGACAATTTCTGTGTTTTGCGGGTGCTACACAGTAGGACAAAATGTTTGGATTGTCTCTTGAACACTGAAAGCCACAGACTATCTATGTTGTAGTCCTGTATAGTTAAACAAGATTTAATCTCATTAGAAAGTATGGCCAGATCCCAGTGTCCACGTTCACGGACTCTGAGCCGTGTTATGCAAAGTTTGTGAGAGTTTAGGGCTGTCCTACTGTCAAAGTGCATGAGGTCTCTTCCACAAGCATTTTGGAACCTCTATGCCCACTTTCCATATGTCTGCATTTCTGCAGATTTTGCATGAAGGAATTACCCACAGTTCAAATCATGACATAAAACACAGTGTTGCCAGGGGAAGCCAGGAAGTATAGAATAAAGTTAACATTTGAAGCATAAACAAATACATTGAATTTATCTCTTTTCCTGTAACACACTTGGTATATTCATCAATAATTTCTTAAAAGGTTAGGGTTAGGGTTAAACATAACCCTAGGTTATGTTTAATACTCTTTAGAGCCCTTGAAGCATTTTACACTTTGAGGGTTATGCCTTACGCCATGGGGGGGCATTGAGATTAGGTGTATTTAAATTGACCAGGTTGGATTAACAAAGGGCTCCACTGTGTTTATACTACTGAACTGAACTTTGGAGGGAATATTCAAGGGCTGACTATCTTTCTCTTTGCACTTTGACTTTTTGCCTTGTATCTCATGTTTGGCTCACCAGCCTCAACGAGAGAATTCCATCCCTTGCCTGCTTTACACACACACACACACACACACACACGCACAGACACGCACGCTGCGCGCACACAATCACAACCAGAATTTAGGCACTTCAGAAATTTCAACAATGTCAACAATATTCCCTCAATGGGTGTGTGTGCGTTCATGTGTGTGTGTATTTGCGTGCAAGGGTGTGCATGTATTTCCTGCTATCCACAGTGATTGCACCATCTTTAGGAAGGGCAGAGTTCAGCGGTCATTTATGTGCACATGGTCACAAGAAAAGTGTTACATTCCATGATTGGTCCACCTGGGTCATGATAGAATCAGTGTGTGTGTGTGTGGTCTCAGTGGATGAGAAGGGCACTAGAGGTTGCTTGGGAGATGAGCTCACCGTGTGGAACCGATCAAGGTCAGCTTCCTGCATCCGCGTGTGACCGCTTCCTGTTTGTCACCTTGAAACACACACTCTTAACACACATGAATTAGTCACACGGGTGCCGTTAAGGTGGCCATCTGGCCGCGTTGTGCAGGAAGAGGAAAGCCTTTGTTCTACATGCTAACGGTGGATCCTGTCTATTTTAAGAGGCTGACGGTTCCCCTATAGTGATCCTACTGTACAAAAGAGGTGTCGGAGACACTTCCTGACTTTGTGTCTGTTCGTGCATCCTACCTTTTCTCCTGTGGAGGATGACGGAAATGTTCCACTGACACAATGAGTCCATTGCCATGTATGGCATCATGCAGCCCTGCCATACGATGCATCACTTCACCTCCACCCCTCTACCCAGGTTCTTTAAGGAGCTGGAGGACAGGCACCAACAGAACATATTGATTGATGACATCAGCGACATTGTCTGCAAGCACGCCCAAGCCAACTTTGACCCCTACATCACATACTGCTCCAATGAGGTCTACCAGCAGAGAACGCTGCAGAGGCTGGTGTGAGTGAACGCAGCAGCCACATTCATTTGGCAATCTTTTAATATTACTTTTTATTTTCAACTCGCAGACAAGGCTATAGCTAAGTATAACATGAATACTACAGTTGTCCTTTTTGACTTTTGTGTTGGCTTGTGTGGTGTGAGCAATTAGTCATTTTGAGATAAAGAGGTTCTTGGATGCAGAAGTTTGTTCCTGTCTGGCTTTACTGTTATTGTTTATCCAGTAGTTATTGTGTCAGCTGCCTGCTGCTGTCATTGGTTTTTAATGGTATTGCATGCAGTTTTTCTGCACACAATTTAGCACAAAGGTAAAAATAAATATTGTCTTTTGGTCTTCTGATTAATTTACAATTTCTTATCTGGCAATTTTAATGATTAGCATGCCTGACTTAGCTAAAAATGTAGAATCCTCTGGGTAAGCATATGTTGAAACAAATACATGAGTTAGTACTTGTGGACCTGATCTTTCCACTTTTCTGAACCTTTCCTCTCTTGCCACTGCCTCCTTTGCAGATTGAAAAATCCTGTTTTTAAGGAGGTGCTGAACAGAATAGAAGGCCACCCAGACTGCAGGAACCTCCCAATGATATCCTTCCTCATCCTTCCCATGCAGAGAATCACTCGCCTTCCTCTGCTTATGGACGTGAGTCTCATGCACAAACACGCACATGTGCAGACTTCACATATGGGAAATATCTACTCCCCAATTCAGTTTTATTTCCCGTCCAATACATACAGTATAATCCTCTTTCCCCCATATCAATACCTTTTTACAAGACAGTTTAACACCCATATCCCTCCTCTGCGATTTATTTGACCTTTCAACCAATGATTCAAACTTCTAAACGCCTCACAAATGCATTGACTCTGTTCATTTGTTATTTTTTCTCTTACATCTGCTTCTCTTTCCAGCTCTTATCTCTCTCTCTTTCTCTTTCTCTCTCTTTTCCTGTGTCACTGACTCCTCAGGGACTTCTGGGGTTGTAGTTTGTATGCTCAGAGGTTTTAAGATCGTGAGAAAGTTTGGGTTCTTCCCACCATTTCATTTACAGTAGGCGTCACTATATTATTCATGTTCTGATCATGTGCAGTGGGCCTAGACTCAACTGAGTTCTGTTGAGGAATCTTCCAATGTGCATGAAGCTATGTGTGTAGATGTGCTTGTTTGATTGGGGAAGAAATTGTATCTCACCAAATCCACCATCTCTGATGCAGACAATCTGTCAGAAGACCCCAAAAGACTCAATTCAATATGAGGAGTGTAAGAAGACCTTGCAAGCTGTCAGCAAGGTTAGTAGGCACAAACCACATTATGATACATGTCATTATATTAGTATATCATATCAAGTTGATCATTATGTTTCATGCCCTTATAATAATGGCAAAGATAATTAGTGGATTAGTCATCAGTGTACATGTTTTTATAAATGCTGTGTCCACCTCACTTGTAGGTGGTGAGGAAGTGTAATGAGGGCGCTCGTACCATGGAGAGAACAGAGATGATGTACACCATTAACTCTCAGCTGGAATTCAAGATAAAGGTAAAGGCATGGTGCAAAACACATTGAACGCACATAAAACTTGGCCCTCGTTTTAATGCTGCACATTCGCTCCAGGACGTTGAAGGAAGTAGGCTATAGCTTTCCCATGCATTGGTCGTAGCTAACAATTGACTTGAACCAGCTGACCAATGACAATGTTACACAGTTGTACACTCAGTAAAGCAGTGGGTTGTCCCGCCAGTGTGGCAATGGGCTTTTGGCACATTTGGGATTCACTGATGTCAAGTGAACATGCCGTCAGTCTGCATAGCCAGCTGCTCAAACACATGCACATGCCTGTGTCTCCCTGCCTGTCTCACAAAACACAGTGCATTTGACTCTCATGGTGTATTCTAGCCACGGCTCTGTTTGGCCAGATTATTGCTCTGTTTTCTGACAGAACATCAGCTTGATGTTTTCCCCCACTGCCCCTTGACCTGTTTGTCCCCCTCCTCTGGCCCTCAGCCTTTCCCGCTGGTCTCGTCCACCAGGTGGATGGTAAAGAGAGGAGAACTGACGGCATTCGTGGAGGAGAATGGCATCTTCCAGAAGCGGATGTCACGGCAACATGTCTATTTCTTCCTCTTCAACGACGTCCTGATTGTTACCAGGAAGAAGAGGTGGGCCTCTTACAGTCTTGACCATTTTCACACACAGTGTGCATGTCTGTTATGCTGCTATTTATTACTGATTTGAGGCAATAAGTCAGCCTACTGGACTTTCATAAAGGAAGCTCCATCTGTACAGTAGTTTTGATAGGCATCATAAAATGAACTTCACCATGTCATAATGGAGTTGTATTATTTCTGTGGAGTCATGGACAGATGATGCTCAAAAGCTCCAGTGCTGTTACACATGCAAATAGAAACTGTAAATAAAGCCTTGTACATGATTGCCTCACATTTCACCTATTCACACACACACACACACACACACACACACACACTGACAGTGGCGTCAGCCATGCAAGGTGTAAGGAGCAGTTAGCAGTTAGGGTTAGGTGCTCAGCAACACTTTGACAGGTCGACACTGGATCCAATGGCTTTTCCATCATCTGTTGTCCTTCTCTACCCACTGTTCCACTAGGTACAGTAGCTCAAAATGTCTGCTGTAGTTAATTTGAGATTGCTGGTTGACTATGATATACCTTTGTGTTACATGAACACATCCCCTCCACCCTGTTAGATGGCACTTCTGTATACATTTATGAGAGTGATGCTGTAGACAACGCCTCTTCTGACATGTTGACTGTGAAGGTTTACCAGACGTACCATATGCCTAAGTGTCCATACTAAGTGTCCTTAGTAGGTGTGTGTGAAAGTACTCTAGCAAGTGAATTGTGTGGGTGTATTGTTGTCATTTTCAGTTGTTTTCACTTGTTCTGGGATACTGGATTGTATATGTTTCTTTTTGGTTAGTTAGGATTTGAAAATAAATATGAAATGACAAAAACTGCATTTTTAAAACATACTGAATCACTTTCTCAAAGGTGAATTTCAGTCAATAGGGTTAGGGTTAGCCAAAATGGACCTAATTTTCTCTTCTCCCCCAATTGTGATAACTAAAACCAGATACATTTTGTTGATTGTTTGTTAATGTTTATTTTTTTAAGTAGATGATTACAGCTGACAAGCTCATACTGTAAATGCAAGTAAGAATGACCACATCATGGAACAGTGTGTTCTTTAGGTGGCCCTATTTTTATAATGGTGGGGCAGGGGATTCACTTTGTAAAGACAGACTAACTATTAAGGCTGTGGTAAGGTAACTGGAGGATGTGCTGTGCTAATGTTAGTTCTCTACACGTGAACCACGTGTACAGGTGTGCTATTCTGAACAGGTGCCGATGTAAAGCTAACAATTCAGATGTCCTGAACATGCTCCAGCTTGAGTGAGAGGTCGTGCCTGCGCAACCTCACTCTTGCTTAGTTTTGTGTCCTTACTCAGCGTTGCCCATTGTCAGACGTTTCCAGAAGATCCTGGCACTATACAACATGAATCATGCTGGGTTACCGTGAACAGATACGGTTTGCATTTGGGTGTCAATGGTTTGCATGGGCGTGCGCACGCAAGTCTGTATCTTCTTTCACTATTAACAAAAAAAAACCCTCCCTTTCCCTTCCCTCAAACACTCTCTGTCTGGAACTGATTATTCCGCCACTCCGAATTCCTCAGAATCATGAAAAACATTTCATGTGACATTTTTTTAAAACGGTATATTCTGGGAATCTGATCTGGAACATCAGACTGTAGCACTGTGCAGTTTTCCGCCTGTGTTTTGGAAGAGGGATTATAGTGGGAGAGTGCGTGAGGGAGTGGGGAAGCTATTATAATATTGGTTTGTTCTGCGGAGCCTCAGAAGCCCTGCTACGGCACGCTACTCTACCATACAAAACACAGCAGGAGTACATGACATAAGCCTGTATGGTCTGCTATGCCACACAGTAGATATAGAGTATGTTCATAAGGCAGGCATAAAAGCAGTTTGTTTCTGGTGCGTTACTGTTGACCAACTCACAATAATGTGCATTGCCTGTTCTAATCTTCCTTTTACACTTTACAAAAGTGTGGAAGGATACTAAATGTTAAATAGTGTTATCTTATTACATATCAATAAAGGAGTTATGTGTGCGTATTGCCAACTCTAGACAGAGCAGTGGAGGGACACTTAATGTCCAAGGCTTATACTGCAAAATATGCGTGAGACTTGTTAAACAAATAACCTTATGTGAGCTACTGAAAATGACCAAGAATGTGCAAGGTCAAAGGTCAAAGCAACGGTGCCCACCCTAGCCATGTCAGTATCACATGTGCTCAGTAAGTGCACTATTGTGTGTCAGTTGCTCACAGAGACAGTCCTGCTGCACTCTGGCTCAAAGGAACACTTATATAACACCGGCTGGCTCTCCTCTCGTCTTTACTTCCCCCATTTTCTCTGTGACGATGCTGGGCCTCATCTAACTATTGTTATTGTTAAGGTTAAGGTTTGGTTTCAATTTCCCTCTTTCCCTGTCTCTCTCTTTGTGTCTGTTTGTGCCGTTTATATCCGGTATTGTGTGTGTGTGTGTGTGTGTGTGTGTTTTAGTGTGTTGTCCCACACTCCTTTATCCAGGAGACTCTTTTCTGTTCATTTGACTTAGCCTAATGCCCCCATTAGCCTGCGCTAGCCTAGCACATTGTGGGACATTGCACACTGATGAGCTACAATGTGTTGTGTGCTACTCTTTGCATTTGTGCTTGCTGAGGACTCCTAAATTCACCTAGCCTTCAGCAGTGTTGAATCATCACTACAGTATATGGCTGCACTACATCCCACCCCACGTGCTATAGCCTAGCTTTCTATTGTGTTATTCATAGTATTTTTAACACCTCCCACACATACACGGAAGGGCATTGCCTTCAACAACTTTAAAGAAATAATGGCCTGTCCCTCATCGCCAAGGCATGTCCTTAATTGTAAAACCACATAGTAGCATAGTAGGCTACGTGTTTCTATGATTGATGCTGACTGTGGTAAAGTGAAGTAAAGCATATAAGGAAAATAGGCCAATTCTGTATCAACCCTTCATCCTGTGCTCCTAGAACACCATACACTTTTCCTAAATATTACATGACCCTAGAAGCAATGTGTACGAAACTGTTGATGCGGACTTTCTTGTGAGCCCAGTGTAACCCACAAGGATCAAGGATCATAAGGGCTCTCCTCATTATTCAGTCATGAGTGTGTTTTGGGCGGAACATACGATAAACCATTCCTAGTGTCCCGTTCTCTTTAAAAATCCACATCCATACTAGCAAGACACTTGCCTTCCCGCTTTGCGCCGCACTGCGCCCGGGTGTAAGATAGGGCCCATTATGTGCTTTACAAGAAAATGAAGGAAGCAGAATAGTCCAGTGTTGTACAGTTCATCAGCGTTGACCTGACATGATCAGGCAGGGGTTGGCCTCATATGAATAGTGTGCGTAGGGGCCACTTACACAGTGCCAGTGATGGATGTAAGTGCTGTGTCCAGGATAGCCATACTGTGCACTAACAGTAGGCCTGTGGTACAGTGGAAAGCAGGGACAAGTTATTGTATAAACCTGGGTCAGACTGGCCAATGGAAGAATTGGATGATTTCCCGATCAGCCGGTCAAAGTTGCGGTCGCTATGGCCGTGGCACCATGCAAAAATGCTTTGAGCACGGCCTGAATACTATTTTACTAGAGAAATCGAGTCTTAAAAGGTGGGTGCACTTGTCGTCCAATTTACATACTGTGATTGGTCGATAGTTCCTCGTCTTCCGGATTTGTTAGTGGGGGCAGTTAAGGGATTATTAGTTTAATTTTAAATCAAAGTGTGCCATTCAGTGCTTTAATCTTGTGTTAACGGTGTGTATGTCTGTGACCTTCTTTTCACAGAGGCCTGTGGTCCAGGTTTGTAGACCTGCATGCACCCACAACATTTACCATCGTTAGCCGACAGAAGAACAATAATTGACTCATTTAACATTAAAACCTCGACCAGTTTGACACATGAAAAGGAAATGTGTGGGCGCCCCCACATGAGACTTCCATTAGGCCTGCTAGCTCAAAAAATGTCCACAAAAAAGCTAATAGAATATACATTTGACCTAAAACTGTATATTTGACCAAATATGTAAAGTAGTACAGTATACGTGGATGGATGCATAGTGTTGACCGTATCTGCTTTTTTTACGTTCTGTGCTAAGCTCAGTGAGTTCACAGCAGTGTATTAATGTGTTAAATATAGGCGTCATCAATGCCTGTACATTACGCACATTGTTTTCCGCCTATGCTTACTGTTCATGCAATACAGTTGGGAGCAAGAGACCCACACGGTCAGCTTCGACTATATTAACATGTAGCCTACATTTTGATACTATATGGCTCTACAATATAAAGGACATGCATATTTACGGATAAAGGAGGAGAGGTGTTCCCATTCTTATTGCTATTTATTGTTCTTTTATCAAATTGAAGAGCTCTTTTCTCGTATTTATGTAACAAAACGTGACTGAAGGAATAAAGGAAAGCGTTTTAATAACAATATTTGAAACAATAACAGAATACACGTAC
>JAODUH010001818.1:0-12494 GCA_027564835.1 Typhlichthys subterraneus | reverse complement strand
TCTCCCTCTCTCTCCCCCTCCCTCTCTCTCTCTCTCTCGACGCATCTCCCCCCCCACCCCCCCTCTATAGTTCCAGCTCATGCTAAGGTCTCTTGCCATCCATCAGAAATAGAGACATCCTTGATGCACTCAAAAAAAGTGTTTCTTCTTCTCTCTTTTAATTTCCGCTCTAAGTGCTCTTTGCTCCTCTGTGCACATAAAGCTCGCTAAGGGGGAGTTAGTCTCTTCGTCTCACTGGAGATGAACTACCTGAAAATTTGCCAATTAAAATTCTGGGTGAGAAGGATCGTGTTTTTTTTTTTTTCTCTTGTGATTTCACCTGTGTTTGCTGTTGTCTTCCTCATAAACCACACGGCAGGAAGTGAAACATCTCATCACTTCAGTTGGGTTTGTTACCTTTTTCTCCCCATAGATTTATGGAATGACACTGAAGCGCAGATTGTTTGAGGACAGACATAATTATATTTGAATCCATTGCTGAATATGGGTATGATTGTATTATTGAGATAACAGTCTGTGTCTTGTTTTTACAGACACCATGGCATGGCATGAATACAGTATATGTACTGTGTGTGTGTGTGTATATATATATACACTCTCTAGGGAGACACCCACTCTATTCACATTTGAATGCAGAATTGTGTTCGTTATCATTTCCTGCTCCACTCTTATCCTCTAAGGTTGTCGTTGATAAACAAAAATCTCTTTTGTGGTGGAGAATGAATGTTGTGTTTGCGTATACTGATCACAGAATGGATTTGTGGAAGGATGCAGCTAAAGCAATGCTTTAATGTTACATTAAGTCTTTTGATCCACACACTATAGTGAATGATGGCAGCTAATGCCTAACTACATTCTGTAATTAAGGCTTTATTTGGCAGTACGCACATTCTAATAGCAAAGGAATATTGTTGATGTAAAGATTTCAACTTTGGTGTTCTTGCCTGAATTAGATTTGGAAATATTCAGTCTGTCCATATTAAAGAAATTTCATGCCACATCTGTGCTACTTTTAAATGTAGCCTGTCTGTTCCCATTTGCTCTGTAATTAATCATTCCAATCCAGCAACCATCGTGAAAAGCATATGCTCACAGAGCAGCTAATTCAATCATTCAATTTCTCATGCTCCACTCAATTTTTCAAAGGTGTCCAGATATTGTGTAAGGGGAAGGAAACCCGATGAACAGATTATTGGAATCTGAAGTTAAGATACTGTATGTCTGCAATTTTCTTGGGACATTAATGTCTTACGAGTATTGAAGGAGATTTAACCAAGGTAAAATAGCTTGTATTTTTAAATAGTAGGGCAGATTACCGGTAAATGATTCACTTGATTTTTAACTAGCATGGAAATGCAGAAAATGTTTGTGCTAAATTGTTACCAGGCTTTAGGTTTAGGCAAAATGGCACAGCTTAATTCTGGCTCAATATACTGGACAAATAGACATATTTTTAAATAGAAATGAATTGCTATTGTAGTTGCATCTGAGAATAATAACACTTTCTTTTTTATTTAGCGGGTGAGGGTGGGTTTGGGGGGGGAGTATTGATTGAACAAAATCTACTGAATGATTCAGGGCCCCGCTGGTGCACCTACCAGAAAACTGACGAGCGGCAAAGTATCACACAAACGCATGAATGTAAACCGAGTGGAACGCAGAGGTGGGACAAGGAATTCAATCAATTACCTGTTCTCACCTGAAACGGCGTGCAGGAAATTGATCTCGTTTTCGGCAGAAGGAGCACGGCGTTTATTCGGTTTTGGCCGCCGCAGCACCGCTCCGTCTGCAGAGATGAGGCCAATTTGAGTGGCAAGGACACCAGGAGGCATGCTAAGAGCCCTGGGAAATAAACCGCGGGTCACGGAAGGGGTCCGCGGAACGGCGGAGGGGAGTCGATAGAAAGAGTCGAGCGTTGTCGTTGCGGTCGCAGACTGGAAGGATGAGGAAGAGGGGGAGAGAGGGAACAAGGGCAGGAGGTGTTAATAGAATCAGGGATTCCGTGGGAAGAGTGCTCTGGAGCAGCGGGGCCGCGGAGCTGACAGGTAATCACTGGATGACATCGGAGAGCAGCGACGGCTTCAGAGCTGCAGCTCTCTGATTGCGCGCTTGTTTTCCACACCGCCGTCGCAACCCGACACGCGTGATGACGGACCGTCAGCGTAATCCTGCCCGTGCTAACTGAAAACCTTCATAACAATTCACAACCCCCCTCCCATGCTCCACAACCTAACAGCGGTGTTGCTGCTAGTTTTCTGAATACGGCAGTAATACGTCTAAGTGTTGGACACATCGACGCTCACTTTGCTTGTGAGTGAGACACTTCCCAGGCAGAGACACTGAAGGCAGAGCGCAGCAGAGTGGAGGATAAATCACAGCCGGGTCCTATCTCAGGTCTGATGTATGCTGATGTATGCTGAAATGAGAGGAGGCTGCCCGTGGCCCCTGCATCTTTATGAAGCTTTTCCCCGCGTCTACACTCATTCATTCCACTGATTTCGTGTGCAGGCCAGTAATGTGATGAGCTAGCTACAGGATCTGCAATGCAATATTGTTGGCAAGGAAACATCTTTATAACCAAGAGCATCGTCGCTTGAAGTGTGAAACTCTATGCTGTCACTTATTTTAATATGGTGTGTTTTATTCCCCCCCAGTGTACTGTACTTTACTAACAGTGTTACATTGTCTGTCTGTCGGTCTGTCATGTCTGTCTGTCTGTGCTTTTTTGCAGACCTCCAATGCCACATGCCAACCAGCCCAGGAGGGCCGTGGAACCGTGAACCCTTTACCAGGGTTGTAGGCAGGGGGTTCATGTGTGGCACGATGCCGTGGGTGGACGGCCTAGCTTGCTCGGCTTACCATCTCCAGCGGACTTAACGTCTTGGGAGGCACCGCTCTTCAACCCCCCCTCTCCCCCTCCCCTTGGGTGATAGCCGTCGCCTGCCGCTACTCCAAACCAGCTAACCTGAAGGCATGACCGGCACTCCCCTTGTTCAGGTACAGTGGGCCAACGTTAGCCTCGTGACGCCACACTGATCTCTTGACGCAGTGACCCAGACGTTACGCAGGTAAAGGCTGGCTTTGCTAGCCTCGTGACCCATGCTAATTAAAAGAGAGCTGTGCCCTGAAAGAATAGCTCTCTATCTACCGGGCAATTTTGGCTCCTACCCTACACTTATGGCCATGAAGGGGGGGGGGCATGATCGAAATAACTAGATCACGGGTACAAGCGACTGAAATGGGTTTTCTCAGGAGGGTGGCTGGTGTCTCCCTTAGAGATAGGGTGAGAAGGGATGGGTTAAATACAGAGAACAAATTTCACCTTTACCTTACCTAGAGCCACTGGCTCCTTTGCGTAGAAAGGAGCCAGTGGTACAGGCATGTGGCAAGGATGCGCCCTGGGCGCCTCCCTAGAGAGGTGTTCCAGGCACGTCCAGCTGGGAGGAGGCCTCGGGGAAGACCCAAGACTAGGTGGAGAGATTATATCTCCACACTGGCCTGGGAACACCTCAGAATACCCCAGTCAAAGCTGGTTAATGTGGCTCGGGAAAGGGAGGTTTGGGGTCCCCTGCTGGAGCTGCTGCCCCCGCGACCCGACTCGATATGCGGGTGACGATAGATGGATGGATGGATGGATGGATGTTTAGATGGTGGACACAGAAACGTATGACATGTGCTGTTCTCGTCATCTCAGGAAGATCTTCAGCTGGCCGCTGATTGGCCACATTTTTCTATACACAGTCGACAAACATTTTTGCATTGAGGGCTTCCAGACATATGACATTCGTGGTGAAATTAAATTGGAGCTCTCGAGATCACGATGGTCTCATGAGGCCAGGCCAACATAGCCTCTATATATGCTGTGAATATATACTGTATGTATCCTGAGGTCAGGAAGCTCAGGATTTCCATACAAGGTCACGCTTTTGGTTCAGATGGTATTTGGTGCCTGGGGAAAAAATATTGACATTTTTTATTGTATTTTCTTTGTTTCTTTGTTACTGTCTGTGTGTTTTGTGTTGCTGTGTGATGCTAGTGGGGTTTTGCACCCTAGTCTGTGACACAAGAACGGTTCACTCTGTACTGGAGGATTGATCTTTGGTGTCTGTACCAAACCTGTCCAAAGCACTCCTGCACTGAACCTTGCACACTTCAAAAAAAGAATGTCAAGAAAGTAAAAAAGCAGAGGATCTAGACTGTTTTCCTTATTTTAAGAGTGAGACTGCTTACACAAGATCTCAATTTAACAAGATGTTGTCAGACATCGTCACATTGCAACACAGTCTCTAGGGTAGTCTAGTGGTCTGGTTGTTGGACTCCCTGGAATTGACCTAACTGTAAATTATATTCTTCACCATTACCTTATTAATAATTGTATGCTTTGGATTAAAGCCTCTGCTAAAATACCAAATTAACATTTTAAGGCTCATTTCAATCTTTCAGTGGCTAGACCTTTGTGCTAGTTTTAATAATTATAGTCAAGCAAAATTACCCAATTGGAAAATTTTTTTGCTCAATATAAGATCATTTGGTTAGATTTAAGAATATTTGACTATTTTCTAGTAGGGCTTTTTTTTTTGTTACAGTGCACCGTTGTGTTTGCTTTATGAGCCATGATGACCATACGCTCTCTAATGATAGAAATAATAATGTCCCCATGCAGCTCCACACAGGTGTTTAGGAGCTCCTGTAGCTGTGACTGGGGACATAATGATCATCATTGTGTCCCCAGTCAAGTAATATCTAAATATATATAATACCTCAAATAATATCTAAGGGATTACATTTAGCGTTAGCATTCGGCGTTAGCATTTAGCATTAGCATTAGTGCGTCTGGAGAGATGAACTCCGACACATTATGCCCTACATTCATTTCTCAAGAGGAAGTCAGTGAACAGCTGGCCATTTCACGATGACTTGGGCAAACATTAATTAAAGGGCCGCGGGTTACATACATGGGTCATTGTGGAACATAAACACAGGTCCCTGTAAACACGTGCATTGTATGGGGTGTGCACGTCGTGTGTGTGTGTGTGTGTATCTAATGCAAACATTAGCCTAACACACACTACTTGGGCTACTTGTCTTTTTTCCGTCTATTATATCCAGCATCTAGTTGCGTTCAGCAGCACAGAGTCATGCAGTATGCCTTCATAACAAATACCAACATGAAGCCAAACATGTTAGAGGCCGTGGGAGAACAGGCTATCGTTACTAGGAGCAAATAAAGCTACTTTGCCACAGCTGGTGCATTATCACTTGCAATCAATGACACTTGTTCCAAAAGAATTACTGCATGATTCTGTGGTGTTAAACATCGAGGACAATTAGATACTGGATCTAATAAATTCCCATTGACTGTTGTCAGGGAAAACTAGTTCTAACAGGCTCATGCTTCAAATGAATACGAAAAAAGAAAAGGAGAAAAAAAAAAACTATTGTGCTTATTTCTCTTGTTGACTCCAAATAGTGTAAACATCTGCTGAAATCAGTTGGTTCAGATGGAGATGGATATGCCCTTTTGTTTCCGCCAAAGCCACAGTGAAACACAACAACATAGCATTTACAAAATGCCTTCAATCAAACCTGGAAGTGTGCTGTGTTGTTGTCAAAGTAGCTTTTACCCGAACACACCGGCTGCATCAAGCAGCGCAGAACTAGGGGGTGGAATTTTGGAATGCTGGGATAATGAACTGGTTGTGCAGAGTAATTGTTTGGAAATCCAGTATGGGCGATGGGGGGTGTTGGGCATCTGTGGCAAACGGGAATGGGATTAGATGTCTTTGTTTCTCTCTCCAGCAAGTGCTGCGTGCATCCTCTGTTTGCGAGGGATGGAGGCCGTGCAGGAGTTCTTTCAGAGCTCTGGCACACTGACTGATTGTTGAAATCAAACATGAATTATACTGTGTTTGAGTGCACGTGAATGGAGCAGTTGTACCTGCCAATTCTGCCTCTCAGCCGCTCCCTGAAGATAGTCCAACGCCTCTGAGCCGCTCCCTGAAGACAGTCCAACGCCTCTCAGCTGAGTCCGACGATTGACTCAGGACAAATCACAAGGCAGCGCAGACAGAGAGAGGAGGTGATTGCGTTCCACCAGATGGTGAAGTAGCTAATGCAACGACCAGGCGTGTCCGAGCCACACCGAGGGACACCAGTAAATCCTCTCTCCGTCTCCAGTGGGAGGTGTTCCCACAGACCTATGAATAAATGGGTTAAAACCCATCACCATCTTGGCAGCACCTGACTTTGACTATAACTCCTGTCTATCCATAATAATGGGGGGGGGGTAAATGTATTGCTTCAATTGACCTTTCCCAAGCCCCGCCCCTTTCACTTGTCCTGCCTAGTTACTGTAACTAGGCAGGACAAAACACCATTATTTCCATAGCTCTGCTCCATAGGAAACTATTACAGGAAAACAGACAGTTGTCGGGAAGTTCCGTCAGATTCAAAAATGATTAACTGTTACTGAAGGACATCCATAAAGGGGCGGGGCTTGGACAAGTTAAATGATGTACAACAAATGATTCCACCCCCTGGGAAGCTGTGGTGAATGGGCTATTAT
Organism: Typhlichthys subterraneus; assembly: GCA_027564835.1. NCBI lineage: Eukaryota > Metazoa > Chordata > Actinopteri > Percopsiformes > Amblyopsidae > Typhlichthys > Typhlichthys subterraneus. Next base: position 5,929 of record JAODUH010001818.1, on the reverse strand, counting down.
TCATAGAGACAATAGCTTCTGCTTTAAAGGCGATGGCCCCGTTGACGACTTCCCTGGCATCTCTCACAGTCAGCTAATATTTGACCAGCTAGACACTAGGCAAACAATGACGGGCAGGTTTGCGGTGGGCTTTTTTCTGTGGATGAGCGGGCGTCTCCGTCAGTCGTGGCTCGCTCTATGGCACAAGCAGCGTGCAGCTTGCCCTTTCAACAGCCAAATTAGACTGGCTGAAGGCATGGCTGGTGTTTGGGTGCAGTCAGGCATATCTTCCAGGGCACCGAGGCCCACCAGGTACCCCTGTAATCAGGAAGCAGAGCTCTCTGTCTGGCATGGGGGTGTTGTGGTAGAGAGTGGCTGCCCACCAATGATGGAACAAACGCTGTCGTCATCAACAGTATACAACACAGAAGCTAGGGTTAGGGTTAGTTCCCTTTAAAGGGGTTCTGCATGTAGTCTTTTAATCATGAATATAGCATCAAACATAATGTAAAGATGAGTTGCGTTATGAGTAGAGAATGAATGGTTAATGTGGCTCTGGAAAGAGATGCTGGTCTGGATGCTGCACAGTGTTAGCATCTAGTGGACAACATATAAGGACAACTTTAAACAAAACATGTAATCTGTCATCTCATAACTTCTCCAAACCTGGGGTTTCCAAATGTGGAAAGTGTATGTCCAAGTACATATCAGTATGTGTGAAACAGAATGCAGTCTGCTCATTATTCTGGGGCAGAACGTGGCCAATTCGCAGAGCGAATAAGTCACTCGGTTGCACCTAAAACCCCAGAGGCAAATAAGATAATTTAGTCAAACTTTAAAAAGAAATCTCACCACCGAGACACAGCAATGGCAAGGAGATTAAAATCTAATTTACCCGGAATGAAATCCAGCAAGAATCAATGCAGACGGAACCTTCACAGATAAGCCATGTGGAAATAATCATCCATCTCAGATAGATATTACTCATCAATAGTAACCGTCTCATCGACTGCACCATTTCTCTCTGCTAACTGAATAAACTTGGGTCTGCAGCATTAAGAAACAATAAATCTAATAGTGCATTGAAAAGATGGAAACCCCTAAAACATAACGTTGTCTCTTCATCGAGTTGGAACATCCCAGAGCGCCTAAAGGTGCAGTCAGGGATGCTGGAGAAGGATTGTTGATATTTGAACTCGATCAAAACAAAAGCAGCTCTACCTTCAGTGGCCCCCCCCATCACACGCACACACACACAAACACACACACACACATTGGACACCCATTAGGTTTTGATAGTGTTGTTGTGTGGTGCGGTCTGCACCACTTTGCTTTGATGTTCCCATTTACAGAGACAGGGCTGTGTATAGACACACTGGTTTATTTGTTCATCGTGCACGCACACATACACAGACACACGCGTGCGCACACGCACACACACACACACACACACACACACACACATAATGGACGGCTAGCGGAGATATTCCTCAGAATTGTATTAGCTTACAATCATTGTCTCCGCCCCAAGCCACGTGGCTGTTTGGAGGAACGGAGGTGACAAATCTCTAAATACCATTTGGCTGCTGTTCCAGCTCAACACATTTGGGCAGAAATTGAATGGCAGCACACCGCACATCAACCCCAATAATATGTGTCTGCGAAGGTGTGAGGTGTTCTGGCCCTGGCAGACACCGTGTATGTGTTAATGTTGCTGTTGGTGTAACACAATTACAGGCCTGGTGAATCCAAGACTAATCCCACAGCACTCCCAGGACATGAATCACAGTTGCAGGAGATGGAATAAATGAGCTCCAATAGGCAGCTGCTAATACCCTACAATTATTCCAAGCTTATTGCCTTCCTTTCTCATTACATGGTGGCACTGGTACCTTGGGTCTCTCCTGACTGACTGAGGTATATGGGGTGGGGTAGGGCTGTATCATGAGGGTCTATATACCGCGAACATTCGCGGACATATTGAAACAGTTTTCAGTTTGCATTGACTTCACCGCAATTTGTGAACGCAAGCAAACACCCATTGAAGCTGGATGAAGGGTGCTTTTGGAATGTGTAACACAACGTTGTGACAAAATGTCTTCATGTAAACCACTTTGCTTTGAACACGTTTGCCACGAACGTTCGCCTGAGTTCGCCAGTTCTGAACGCACCTCTGGTCACAGTCTAGAGACTCTACATCCGGAGAACAGCTTCACCCCTGAGTCCTGCAGGTGGTTGTTTCTTCAGCTCTCTCAATGGAGGAGGTTGTGTGTGGGTGATTTTGTCCAGATATATTTGGAAGTTAGTTTTTTGTGATCGTGATTGGTTTTTCTGTGTAACAATGTGTCTAACAGCATTAAAACAACAATGTGTTCCAAATACTGTATCATCTATCGACAAAGAAGTAATTTAGTTGTATTTGAACGGGATAATTCGTCGTCATTGCTTGCCTGCTGGGGTACCATTTGAACTGTTAGGAATGTAACTTCTAAAATACCACATTATGTGTCATGACTAACATTTTTACAGTTAGAATGATGACATCAGCATGTATTTAGTGCTGCATACATTTCACAACGTACATCCCCTTAATTAATAACATACTGATCCTCAAAATTACTGCTAACAGTCTAAATACAATCAAAGAGCTTACACCTTCAAAGAGCTGATCCTAGCATACCATAGAGCGGGAAAAACGACCGGAGGGTTTCTGTAACAAGCCCACATTTACCACCCCCGTATAACCATCTGAAACACTTTAGGAAGATGGATCCCATGCAGGATGTCCTCTCTGGGACAACTAAGGTGTCACAGTTCACCTGCCTCCCTTAAAGTGTGATTCTTCCGCACCGTAGGTTTAGGTGGGGACGTAGAGTCACAGGACTATGGTGCTGAAGGATGACTTGCTGGCCTGGACGTGGCGAGCGGTGGACCACCTCTCTCTCTTCCTGCTGTTGTCCCTCGCTTCCGTTCCAGTCCGGTCGGACATCGAGTTTCCCAAGGACCACCACTTCTCGTGGAAAACAGGTACCTAAATGCTGTAATATCATAAAAATATAAATGGATTTCTTATGAGAAGACCTGTTTAAACAGCGTCTTGGAGCTGTCCTTTTAACCCACTCATTATGCGACCGGACAATACAGAGCAACTCATTTGGAGCCAAGGCAAACGTCATTGTTTGATGACTTAACACTGCAGTGTGGAGATGAAAAGCAGCGGCCTTCTTTTCAAACCAGGGGATCAAGTCAGCAAAGCCTGTATTCCTTAGTCTCTTGGTGTAATAACACATGCCTCAGGCAATGCCATCCATCTCTGCCCTGCGGTGTCAGAATGTAATCACGCAGGTAATGTGACTACGCTAATGTTGCGTTGCCGCGCCGTAAATAATGACATCCAGGTACAGTATCCCCACGACTGTGAATGTATGGTCGTCGTCATACTGGGGTGGTTGGGGTGGTTTTACCAAGGGAAGTGGGGCTTTTTCTGGGACCATAAACCAGATTTACTTGTGACGATGGAACAGTATGTGCATGCATGTAATGTATTTCTGTATTTCTACTGTATTGTATATAGGCAAAGGTTCATTTTGAAAAAAGTGTAGGTTTTAATTTATGTAGTGAGCGCATCACATTCAGCAAATATATTGAGGAACAAAAAACATTCTAATGAGGATTTAAGGAAATCTCCCTCTATTCAGACATTATTCGCTTCAGAGATATAACTGAAAATGCATTTTCAAACTATCTTGCTGAGCAAAAAGGCTTCCCACACAAAAGCCCTATTTGCTGTGCAATTAGCACTTTCATTTCTCACTCTGTGGTTGGGTAATGACACTGCCCAAGTGATAAAGACATTGATTAATTTAACTTGAAAGAATATGTTCGAAAGGGGTGTAATCAAAAGACAAAGCTCAAGAGGTACTCAGAAGGCTTCAGATGGCTTTTGTCTTCCGGATAATCTGGACACTAAATATAAAAACTAAGTCTGAAGTAAAAAAAATGTCAAGTTAACGCCAGTAAAGCTTTTTTGACGAGAAATCAAATCAAACAGAAACATCAGTGGCAATAAAGTAATAAAATATTTAAAGTATTTTGATTAATGAAAAGTTAGAAAATAGCCATTAAAAGGTTTAATTCAACAAGTTTCCATGACAATATACCATACATATGAGAGGTATGCAACAAATATGCCACTGTACGACAATTATGCAACAAAGAGTTTATGCTGCAAGACCATTCTTTTCCATGACTGTTTTGTAAGTGGGCATTAAGTGAAGTCCCTGACTGCATTCATGTTGAACTTGTCAGCTTCCAGAGAATGCCCTGTTCTGCCTATTGTGTGTTTAAAGTCTTTATCTTTACCAGCTGCATTGTGGGTAAATCTTTGAGCCAGTTCTCAAAGGCGATGTTCCACTGTGAGTGTCTGGCTTAAACAAAGAGCTGGACAGCCGTTTAGACGTGACCTTCATCAGACAGACAGCAGAGACTGCAGCTAACAGGACAGAAATGTAGCTTTGTATTCTTTAGTGAAGACTCGTAACTTTCCTCCATGAGATAATGTTAGTGGTTAATGTTATACATTCTACTTTAGGCCTAGGGATGTCTTTTTATTGTTATAATAATAATAATAATAATAATAATAATTGTTTGTAGTATTTCATCTGGCCGACCCTCAATTCCAATAATAAAACCAACTATCTAGATTCTGATATCAAATTACGTTTGATCAAATGTAGTGCTTCAGATTCCAGCTCTTAATGGGATGCTGCATGTTTAACGTGGGCCTGAGCCGTTATCCTGGCAGCAGTGGCTTTGATTGATGCAACACAGCGTGATTCGTTTTTTTTCTCTAGTGATTTTATTACCACAGGCAGATTATTAATGTTATGGCAAAATCATCTGAAAATGCAGAAAACAATATTATTTGCAGAAAGTTGGCAGTTTTATTTCTGCTCTCAGCATGTAGTTCTGTTAAAGCTGATGGGGTTTGCCTACACATGGGCATAACTACGTGGGCATAAGAACGCTATACGCCTCCTAAATGATGTTTTTGAATTCCAAGGGACCGTTTATAGTCCCGCTTCAACAGGAGCTCGTTGATATCCTTGGAAACAGCGTATCAATTGGATTTATTTTGGCTTGCATACTGGAAGTGTCTGCTCTTTAGTGTGACAGAAAGACACCATGTTGATGCTAATGTCTCCTTTTAGTCAGGGTGCTCTGTCATCTTTGAAAATAAGTGTACTCTTCAAGTAGAGAAATGACAGGCTTTGTCTTTTAAAAGTTATATATATGTTTCACAGTCTGGTTTTCTAAACATGCTTCACCTAACAAGTGATTGCTCACGCCAGAGGGATCTGAATCAAAGCTGCATCGCCCCTTTCTAAGAAACCCTTATCGATTAGGTTTCTACTAAAACATACCCGCTATAAAGATGTTTCAGGGATATTTACAGTCGCTATTAATATGTGAATGTGTGACAAGATCGTGAGTTTGCACGGAGAGCGGTACATAATGTTCTTCTAAACTAGTCTTTGGGAATACAGTGAGACTCTGTGGGCCTCTAGCTATCATTTGCCATTTATTCATATAATGACTTTTTCTCATTAAGGCCTGTTTGTTTTCTATTAATGCTTCTCTCTTTCAGAGGGAACTTGCTTGTGCGTAATCTGCAGTTGTTTTGATGAATCCCACCAGGCCCCTCTGGAGGATTGGGTGATTTAGGGTCCCAAAAGTAAATCTAAATTACATGTAAAAAATCATCTGAGGGGCAATGATTTTCAATAAAGTTTCCATTAACGAGAGGGGTCACAGCTCCTGGGCCAGACGAACTCAAGCACTTACAGGACCTGGGGCCCCTAGAGAGCCAAACAAATAAAGAAACGCACAATACAAAAGGCAGTATGACCCCCGGGGGGGGGGGGGGGGGGGGTGGTGTGTGGAACACTGC